>VZRZ01007687.1:197514-209098 GCA_013398175.1 Climacteris rufus
CCCTGCTGGCTCTGCACAGCTCCTGCCAGGAGGGGCAGCCAGGGGGGTCGGGCTCTGCTCCCAGGGAACAGGGACAGGAGCAGAGGGAACGGCCTCAAATTGCGCCCCATCCCTGGAAGTGTCCAAGGCCAGGTTGGATGGGGCTTGGAGCACTCTGGGATTGTGGAAGATGTCCCTGCCCATGACAGGGGGTGGGACTGGATGAGTTTTAAGGGGCATTCCCAAATCATTCCATGGCTTTGTGATTCTATGACTTGTCTTGGATGCAGCCCCAGGTGGTGGATCCTCATCCCAGTGCTGAGCCATCCCAGAGATTTCCACATGGGATGAAGGGACAGCCAAGAGACGATGGATGTGTGTCCAAGGATTCAGCACTGTGGCCTTGCACCCAGTCCTGGAGAGCCTCAGAAGAATGGGAAAGAGGAAGGCAATGGAGAATGGGGCAAAACCTGGGAGATGTGCAAGGACACAAAGGAAATTGAGGGAAAATGCAGAAGGGCAGAGAAGACCTGGAAAAGGCAGACAAGTCTTGTTTGTTGGGCTGCACGAGGTGTGTGGGAGGATGAATAATGTGCCAGGGTGTGGGAATGCAGGGCCTTAACGCAGAGCTGAGATGCAAACACAATAACAACAAAAGTGAAAGGGAAAACACAGTTTTTCATGTAAAACTGATGTTTCTTCATAAACCTTTATTTATCTTAAAAAATGAAGAGCAATCTCTGAGCCATGTAAGAGCATTTATCACCTTGGAAGGTGCAGGCAGGAGAAGGTGCAGTTTCCTAGCTGGTTATTCATACAAATTATATTCAGATTAGTACTGAGCTCAACCACTGTGGGAATTCTACAATCCCAAACAAGCAGGAGCCTCGCAGTTGGTTTTAAAATGAGGACATCCTGAAGCCCTGGCTCTTACAGAACTGCAGAGCAAGAAAATTCCATCTCCTGGCATGTCGAGATTTGTGTGCTATTGGAAACAGGGATATATGTATTTATTTGACACATAAAATAAGTGTATATGTTATTAAGAATTTAAGGAGGGCTTTTAAGCCTCTATTTTTCAGTGACACTGAAGGTGGTCAGAGAAGTTGTCTATGTGTAAAAAAAAGAATAACATCACTTCTGCCTAACCCACGCCACTGCCTTGTACAATTTTTTTATATTTTTTCCCAGCTAACTCAAGTTTTTGAGCTGTCTTTCAGGTCCCAGTTAGGGATTACTTGTCTCTGCTCCCATCTGCAAAACAGGGGTCTGATGCCTCCTCCAAAAAACTGAAACAAACCATGGAAATAACAGAAAAAAAACCAAAAACCAAAAAAAAGAAAACCGCCAAAAAACCACCCCAATAATATTTTACTAAACCATTTCCAGGGTCACAAAGTCAAGCAGTCAAAAATTAAGAAGTGTCAGATTTAAGATGCCTGGAAAATCTTCATTTAACCTTCCTGTGTGTGTGCATTCTAATCCAGCCTTAAATACGTGATCACTGCTGCTCCTGAGGCAGAATCCTGCTCGTTCAGGGCTTGGAATAGACTTGCTCATGGAAGAGCAACTCTTCAATATTTCATTGAGTCTCATCGTTCAGTGTGTGGCTCCATGCATTATTTACTGCAGACAGCACTGAATACAGAATTATTAATTTCTTACCAGCTTTTTCTCTTGTGCTTCACCAACCAATCTTTCTTCTTTACCAAACTTAATGAATTTATCTTAACAATACATCTGAGGGGGAATCAATAAATGCTTTCACCTTATCGAGGGGAAATGATGCACAAAGTAAGTATTAAACTAAAATAATCCAAAGTGTTTGCTGATTTTTGGGTTGCATTTTGGCTCTCTGACATGGCTTTCTTTAGCACTGACAGGTTTTTAGGTATCTCTATTTCCAGAACAAGATGTGCTGGGTGGTTTCTACCTTGCAGAGGGAGCAGAGAGGAAGGTGAGAGACCCAGGGGATTTAGGGCAGATTCACCTCCCCTGAAAAGAGTTATCAAACCCAGAGCTGATTGTCCTGCCCTTAACAGGCTGCTGCTCTCCAGGCAGAATAAAGGCAAATAATGAGCTCATTTGGGATTGTCACAGGTGAATCCTTTCCATGTAATAATGAGCAAAAAATCCCAAGTGACTCTGCAAACTTATTTTTACAGAGCTGGGTGAGGGAGGGCGACAGACATTGGAAATTCCGAAGTCATGGTGGGGGTTGTTACTGTGAGGGGCCACACTCACCTCCTGCTCCCACCACAATAACCCCAGATCTCAGGGATCACCCCTCAGCCTTTCACAGGATTACAGAATCTCCTGAGTTGGAAGGGACCCACAAGGACCGCTGAGCTCCACGGTTGGCTCTGCTCAGGACACCCCAACCATCCCACCAAAAGTGCCCAAACACTTTTATGAAGCTTCTTCAGTGCCCACTTTCTATAAAAGTCACCTCCTACTTTAAGCATCTTCCACTCACCTGATCTCTTCAGTGGCTCTTCACATCCAGGGACACATGGATTTAGCCAGTTCTCCTGAAATTCTGCCTTTGGAGACCCGCTGCCTTTGCTCCATGAGGGAGTTTGTCCTATTTTGGCAATGAAACAAGTTCCAGTACAGAGACAACAGGAAATCCCTCCATAGGGCAGCTCCTGAGACCTCCCAGAGTAGCTCTTTTGGGAAAAATTGGGTGTTTTGGGGTGAGGAATCCAAGGCTGAGCCCCTCAGCATTAAACATTTAACTTCAGCTGTGCCAGCGAGTGAGGGTGGCTAAAGCTCAGCTCAAGGGTTATTCCCACAAAGTCAAAGGCTCTGGCTGGAGGAAATATTTTCAGCTGGAACAAATGTTTACTTCCCAAGTAATTGCTGGTGACTCATTTATTATAAAGTTGCATTTCTCTTTTATAGAACATTATTTTCATGGGATCAAATCCAGGGGTTTCTTCACCATTTGTGGTGGTGGAGGATGGGTTCTCACTCTCCCCTCCAAGCTGTGCTGCACAGAGGATGATTTTCTGCAGCCCTCACAAGATAGGGGGGGAAAAAAAAGAAAATTCAGGTTAAACTGAATAATGAGAAATATTTTTGGATGCCTCAGTCAAATGGGAAGAAATCTTCTGCAGCAGGAAGGCGGGAAAGTTTATTCCCAGCAGCCACACCCAATTTGTTTCTGGGTTCATGTGATTCATTAAAAGTAAAGCTCCTTTTTAACACTTAGGTCCCAAATGAAGGTGGGATTAAACCAGGAGGTGAAATAGTAAAATTTAGTAACATTTGAAACACTAAAATTCCCCACTGGGCAGAAACTGCAGGGTCTGCCAGAAGAAAAGGCAGTGGCAGATTTTAAGTGGCATCGCCTTGGTTCACTCCAGTGGCACCAAACATGGCACTGCCCTTGGAGAAAGGAAACCTAAGCCTTAGGTTAAGGCTTAGGCAGGACCTAAGTGTGGCTTCCAGTGCCTGAAGGGAACCTACAGGAAAGGTGGAGAGGGAGTTGGGACAAGGGACTGGAGGGACAGGACAAGGGGGAACAGCTTCCCACTGCCAGAGGGCAGGGTCAGATGGGATATTGGGAAGGAATTGTTCCCTGTGAGGGTGGGAGGCCCTGGCACAGGATTTTATTGGATGAGGTGGGGTCTGCACTTCTGGCCCATCAGGAGCCTCCCCCATTTGTTATACTTTAATTTTTAAATTGAATTTGTGCTATTTCACCACTCACTGATGGTCACTTCTGTGGTGCTTTGCAGAGCACATTTCAATGTCCTTCCCTCTGAGCCTGTTTACACACCAATAACAACTCGTTTTTCAGCCTTGTTTATTTTTTTTGATAGTCAGAATGTATTGGATTCCTTCTGTGTTTCATAAAAACTCATTTCCCAAGCCTTCACATAATTGTATTGCTGCTCACTGTTCTAGCTTCAATTTTTCACTTGACTAAATGCACTCCTCCAAGATTAATCCCCCCATTGCCTTGTGAGATGTAAAAGAAACAAATAATCCTGGGTTTATCTGTTTGTACCTCACACCCCAGTCTTCTTATCTTTGGGCTGGGGAGATCACCTGAAAATCTTGGATTTTGGGTGGGAAAGAGGTGGGGTTTGTGTCTGGACAGCAAGAGGGTTGCACCCTTTGGGAAGGGCTCCTCACAAACCTTGTTGCTGATGTGGGAATGGTGACACTAAGGGGCCACATGGTGCTTTGTCCTGATGCTGTGGAGATTGTCACGGTGCCTGACTTCTCTTCATGCTGGCCAGAAGTTTTGATGTCTCTTTATGGCCAGATTTTGTTGTGTTGAGGTGCTTAATGATGAAATAAACCAAGTCTGCACCTGGGAGAATCCAGGACTGGTCTGGAGGCAGCAGTTGCAAGAAGTGTCCCAGTCTCTCCAGGGAAATCCCAGCCACGATCACCAGTATCTTTTCCAGGGCTTTTATAGACAATTTGTATGGTGTATTTATGCCTTGGTTTAGAAATTCTCCCTCATTAGGCATTCTTGGGATAGAAGCAGACACTGATCTTTAATGATCCCAGTGTTTGGAACAGGAGCTCCCACTGATCTGCTCTTGGGTTCTGGCAGGGGATGACTGAAACCAGACGTGGTTCCAGAGGCCAATTCCTCCTGTCTCAGGCAACCATGAGAAGGCTCCTTGTCGTGCTCCTATCACACATCCTTCACACACCTGGAATGTAGTCCAGTACTCCAAAACAAGGGGAAAAACCAGCTCCTGCCAGCTTGGACTCCTGGAAGAGAGAGCACTTGTTGATGTCCTAGGACCCCTCTGCAGCTGGAAAACTCTTGGGAGCATCCTTATGATCCTTAGGTGAGAACTGCACCCTACAGATCAGGACCCAAGAGTGCCCAGAGCTAAAATTTTAGGAAAGATTCCAACAAAGCAAAGATTCTGAGAGCAACAAGTGCTGAACTTTGAAATAAAAGTTGTTATTGCTGCTTTAAGTGCAATCTTGGGGTTCACTGCCCACCTTGCCTCTCTCTGCCCATCCTTCAGTGCATCCAAGGAAGGGGGAAGAAAGGGATGAGCTTGCAGGACCCAGGTTAGGAATCAAGACAAGAACTTGGCAGGAAACTCAGAGAAGAGGATTCAACCAATAAAGCTCAGTCCATCCTAGCTGATGCAGATTAGTTCCCTGGTGGGATGTGTCCCATCATTCCCTGGGGACTCCCAGCTGGTTTGAGCAATTCTGCTTTAAAGGAGATGAGAGCATCAGAAATAGATTGGACTCCAATGCCTTGATCTAAAGCTTTTTCAAATCTGTTCAAAACATTGCAGGAATAAGGAAAGACAGAGTACAGGGTGCTGTTGCCACTTGGAGGATTTGTCTCCAAGCAGGTTTTTACATCCAGGGACATGTGTGTGAAGAAACTGATGGAGATCCTCAAACCTTGGCTCTTCCATGACTGTTCCAGAAAATGTGATCAGTAAGGAATGATATTTCCCTTTTTTTGTTTATGTGCAGACACCTCTGTCCCCTGCTGTGCACAGCACTGGTTTAACTAAACTCAACTTGTTGGATTAGAGGCATTTTGTTCAAAAGACAGCAGAGAGATCACAGGCTGCACTTGGTACCAATACTTGGGTCACTGTAGACCTGATTTTGCCAGTGGTGACAGGAAAACCTGCTCTGAAGGGAATCATCTGCTGTCAATAATCACCTCCTACCAGGACCTGAGTGTGTCAGGATGGTCTGACAGGAGGTGTCTCCTCCCTAGAGGGGCTTCCGTGGATGCCAAGGAACAGGTGGGACATGGGCACCATCCCTGCAGCTCCAGCACTGCTGATGTGAAGGGGAATTTCACAGCAGAACCTGTCCAATCTCATTTGGATTTTCCCAAGAAGGTTTTCCATCGTGCACAGACACCCTAGAGAACTTCCTTCCTTCCTTCCTTCCTTCCTTCCTTNCCTCCCTTCCTCCCTCCCTCCCTCTTTTCCTCCCTCTTTTCCTCCCTCTTTTCCTCCCTCTTTTCCTCCCTCCTTCTCTTCCTCCTTCTTTTCCTCCCTCCCTCTCTTCCTCCCTCCCATTCATTTTGGAACTGTCATTGATACCTGAATGCAACTGGCTATGGAAGAGAATATTATTACAATTATTCCTTAATTAGCCATTCCCTTCATGCCACGGTTTTGTGGAGATCCACCCCACCTCTCCCCTCCCTTTGCCCATCCAGACACTTTTCTTTCAGGTGGCAGATTCGTGGTGTTTTTGGCTGTTTCTTGAACAAAAGTCCACACAGCTGTGAATCAGTTTAATCCCATCTGCTGCCCTTTTTTCACTTGTGGTTTCAAGTCCTGTCCCACCCTTTTTGGCAGAAAAAAGGAGGAGGAAAAAAGGAGGAGCAGAACCACACAGTGGGTAGCACCCTGGATGTGTTTGCTGTCACTCTGCCTTTTGTTGTCACAAGGATTTCTAACATTTTTCTCACTAATTTAATTCACTCAGCGAGTTTTAGTCCCTTCCACTCTGTGAATGGTGACACTTTAATTACCAACCGTTGTTTTCTATGTTTTCAATAAATCTTTATTCATGTGAGGACCTTCCCTCTCATTCCACGGTAGCTTAACTTCTTTAAGAGGTTTTGGTTTTGTTTTGTTTTGTTTGGGTTTGTTTTGTTTTGTTTGGGTTTGTTTTGTTTTGTTTATTTGGTTTGGGAGGTTTTTTTGTTGTTTTTGGTGAAAGACTCTGTAAAATGCCTTTAGAAATGCAAATCCATTATCAGCTGGATCGCTCTTATCCCCGTGTCTACTGACTCCTTCAAAGAACTCCACCAGGCTCTAAAACCCCATTTCCCTTCACAGCACGGCACGGACTCTTCCCATTGCACTTGATTTATCCGTAGATCCTCCTTTACATCACATTTTCCATCAATTAGCCTGGTGCAGACGCGCTGCCACTCTGGCTTTTCCCCAGTTTTACGCAGGACCCTCTTTACAAAAAGGAGCCAAGTTGGTGATTTCACATTGGAGTGTCTTGACATTGAGGCATTTTTACATTCCAGCCTCACACCAGTTATTAATGCAGCAATTTCACAGTGGAATTCCTCAGCTGCCCTAGGAAGAATATCCTTTGGTCTGGGTGATTTGTTAATACCTTTGGATATGCTCCAGGATCTCCTTCACTATGGGAATGATCCTTTGATGTGTCCCCTTATAAAGAAAGGAGCAGGAGCCTCCTTGTCTCCTGCCACAGTAAAACCAACTGCAAACACGGTTTTAGTTTTCTGTTGGGCACTTATTTCCCTAAATTTTTATTATCCTTTTACATTTCCAGTACCTTTTTTTGCCTGTGTGTGGCTTCTCCTGGACTTTCTAAAGTCCTGTTGGGGAAATGCATTTGCCCAAAATCCCAGGGTGACCTCTGGTTTCTACACCACAGACAAGGAGTTTATGACTGTTCCTTTCTTGTTATTCTCTTATTTCTATTCCTTTCATTTTATTCACTTTTTCAAAACAAGAGAGATAATAAGAAATAATTTCCATTTAATGATTTAGTCCCCATTTCTGAAGTTAAACATATTACAATGGCTTGCTTTATTTTTCTTATTCCCACAGAAGTGCCAAATATCAGCACTTTCTGATGACTTTTGGAACAGCTTTCACAGGAACATTCCAGGCAGGTGCTCTACACTGGGGGCAGCCGAGTTGAGAATTTGTTTTCCTCTTGCAGTTGCTCTGACTGATTTTTCCATCCCGTGTGTAATGGGAATTTCCTGCCATACACCCAAGGAAATAAAGCTGGGACAGAATGTGACCAATATATGTCAGTTTATTGGTTTTTCTAATTCGCCTCCCTATAAAGCTGCCTGGGAACACCAAGAAAATGACCTTGTCCTTCTCATAGTAAGACATGATTGTGTTGGGAAAGAATCAGGGCCTGGAATGTGTAAGAATTGCCATTAGCAAATAGATCCCTCTTTTCCCTGAGCCAGGAAAACTAAACCAGCAGTGCTGGCCAAAGAAAAGCTGAACAAAGTAGGTACAATCCACAAGTCCTTGTCTAATTCCAATTCTGACATCAACCCCTTTGGATATAAATCCTCTTTCCATTACACGAGCTGTGCTGCTACAAGCAGAGCAGGCAGGGCTACAGGAATATTTGTCAGGACAGCTCAGTTTGCTGTGTGTACAATCCAGAATATCCATGGAACAAATAAATACAATCAGCAAGGAACAAGCCACACTCCTTCCCCCTCCCTTCTTCCCTGATCCCGTGGCAAGGTGGGTCACACAGAACTCCAGTTCCATTTGTTACTCTGTTCTGACCCATATTCTGCTTTACAAGCTTTCCTCAATTTTTTCACCTTAAAATAATTTAAGTTTCTTGCCCCTACTGTGCTATTTGGAAAGTCATTCCAGGATATAATTCCATACTGGTTTTGGGGGGTTTACTTCAGCCTTCCAGTTTAAATTTATTCATGGCCACTTTGATGTTATTCTGGTATTATCCTCTAACTTACATATAGTTTTTTTTTGTTCTTGTTATTTACTCAATCAGTGTATTTTTAAGAGCCATTCTGTTGACTCCAAGACTTTATTTAGCTGGGTGAAATAGTTCTGGGAGCTTCTGAAGTCATTGCAGCCTGAGAGAGAACAGCAGAGCCTGAGAGCTGCTCCCTCCACACTGGGATTTTCTGCTCTGGGTGTTCAAGAAGTGGCACCTGAGCACTGATCACACGTCAGCCACATGGCCAATAGTTTAAATAATAACAAATCTATACCAGCTCTTCATTATCCTTGAGCATCCTCCAGTTCTGCATTAATGGCTCACCTTTTACTTGATAATTCTGTCAGAAAGGACTCGATGTTACTTAATTGATTTGTTTTCTGAAAATCCAGAGTGATGGATGGCACAGAGCCCCAGTGACACGCAGCTCCCAGGTCTGGTGCAGGAGGGCCAGAGAAGGTGCTGTTCCCTCTCTTCTGGGGTTTGCAGGGTGTCACATCCCCTCTCCTACTGCTGGGAGACCCCAGCCCTCCCCAGCTCTTCCCAGCCCCCTCCCAGCCTGGCTCAAGGATCCTGAACCTGGACTTGGCTCTTGTCTTCCTGCACTCGAGCCCGAAGATCTCATCAGCTGTAAATCACTCCAACATTTCATTTATTGCTCTAAAGCTTCTGGGGAGCCCAGTGGGTGTCTGAGTGCCCAGGAATTCTCTGTGTCCTGAGACAGCATTGCCCATGGAAGCCTTTGTGCCTTTGTGCCTTTGCAGGGAGCTCAGCCCTCAGCCGAGCATGAGCTGTGCTTACAGCTCCAGCTAAAGCTGCACACAAATTAAGCAGGAAAATGAGATTTTGATACCACCTGCAAGGAGAGGTTCCCTGAATTCCTAATTTGTGAAGCCTTCATGGCCTTTTTTTTTCTGTTCCTACCATCCCTCCCCTCCTGTCCTTCCCCTGCCCCTCCGTTCCCTGCATGGGAATTATTTATGGGAGTTCTGCAAATGGAGATGTGCTGTTTCCAGCTAATAGAACTCCAATCATTTGCACTGCACCATTAGAGAGGAAACCTCCCCCAGTAAATTATACCCAGGCCATAAATGGGAGCAGTTGTAGTGTTTTTACGACTCTATAAACCCCATGAAGTTTATTGCTATTGAACAAACATCGAATCTGATTTTTAAAGCTGAATATGAGACCCCAATAGGGTCCAAGCCCTGGATTTATTAATGGTTTTCACAACTTGCCACAAAACCCCACGATTTCCACAGTGTGACCGCCATGGTGACGTGTCTGAAGGTAAATGCAGGGTTTGAACTCTGTTGGGGTCTCATCTACTGCTTAAAAGATGTCCCAGATGGGCCAAAAACACAGGGAAATATCAGAATTCAGTGGAATAAAGTGGAGGTTTCAGTTTAATATTCTCTTTTTCCACAAAGAGGTCCTGTGAGAACTTTGATAAAGAGCTGAAAAGCAAAGACATTTTGGACTTCTGAAATCCAGCCTGTGAAAAAAATGAAAGTAAAACAGTTTTTTTTCCTATTTCATGAAGAGCAAGCATGCTAAAATATTGCAAAAACAAACACAGCCAGGCCAGGACGGAACATTTAATGTGGGGGTTGCTGACCTGATTTACCAGTATTTGTAAAAAGAACTGATTTTCTAAGGCTTGGGGAGACTCCTCTGAACTAAACTGAGCTGAGCTCTGAGCTGAGCTCTGCCCTGCAGGGATTAGTGGGACATCACTTCAGTGGAGGCAGGACAGGGAGTGTGATCAAAGCCCTGATTCAGGAGTCCTTTTTCTCCTGCCTCTGCCTCTTATTGTTATTTTTATTCACTCCTTTTCCATTTGAAGCTGGCCTGGCCCTTCAGTGGGTTGAGTGAGCAGCAAAACGCTTAAACTGCTCAAGGTCTGTGTTCTTTCCCTCTTTTTTTTCAGGGATATTCAGGGCCTGTGGCACTGGGTTTGTTCTTCTGGCCCAGGGTTTTCTTCAGCAATGATGGGGAGCAGAGGGAGCATGGCTAATCCTCAGGGAGCATCTCTGGGAGTCCTGTCCCCCCCGACAGACCCTTTCTTTGTCAGATTTTACCCCCATGGCTCTGGAATCAGGGTACCCTGGTTTTGCAGCTTGTTTGGGCAAGAAAAAGGCACATCCAGCCTGGAAATGAGAAGGTTTTTATATAGAAAATATCTCAAAGCCTTGGTAGGGAAGGATGGGGAAAGGGTGGGGACAGAACCTGCACTTCTCTAGTGCCAAGAATGGAGCAGGGATGAGACATCTCAGCCCCTCCCCTCATCAGTTGCTTCTCTCAGTTTTGAAGGGCAGGGGTGGCTTGAATTTTCTGACCACAGGAATATTCTGGAGCTTTTCCAGAAGTGGTGAGGATCAGGCAGAGCTGAAGGTCCACAAAGTGTGACGGAGTGAAGGTGGAGAGCTCTGGGTGATCTGTGGGGTGAGGTGGTGCCAAGGGTTGTGCTGCTTGTCCTACACATGGAACACAGGGAATCTGAGGCTCGAGAGCACAGGAGGCTCTAATCAGTCCTGACATGGCTAAAATTAAATGTCATTTTTGCTCTTTCCTTTGGACAAGGTGTTTTTCCTGGCTAAATGCTCAGATGGATGATGGGTAGAGGAAATTTCAAGTATTTTGGAGACGTTTTTAGAGATGTCTGATGGCTCCTTGTGTTCAGTAACAGCAAGAACGGACTTGTGAAGGGCATGTCCCTGTGTCTGTTACTAGATGTGTCTTGAGGAAAATTCCAAGCTCCTGCAGCTCTGTGGATGGATGTGTCAGCACCTGGAGGGTTAAAATCACTCCATAGATGAGAAAATTCCAACTCACCAGTAGTGACAACAATCTGTAGTAATTTAGTAGTAACAATAGCAAATAAAACACTGTGATGCTGGTGCAAAAAGAGAAACAAGAACAAGAAATCCTGTATTTTTAGCTGAGAGAAATACGATGGTTATCAGGAACCAGTGATGGACTCCTTCACTTTGAGCATTTCAAGTTTAGCTCTCACCAATAATTACCCTCAAATGTCTCATGGAAGAGAAAGTCAATTTAATGAATAAGAAAATGGAAAATTCATTCCAGCCAGGCTTCCCTTCCCTTCCCTTCCCTTCCCTTCCCTTCCCTTCCCTTCCCTTCCCTTCCCTTC
>VZRZ01007687.1:209298-332753 GCA_013398175.1 Climacteris rufus
CCCTTCCCTTCCCTTCCCTTCCCAGGGTGGGGAGGCCCTGGCACAGGGTGCCCAGAGCAGCTGTGGCTGCCCCATTCCTGGCAGTGTCCCAGGCCAGGTTGGACGGGGCTTGGGGCAGCCTGGGACAGTGGGAGGTGTCCCTGCCCATGGCAGGGGTGGCACTGGATGAGCTTAAAAGATTCTTTCCAGTCCAATGGGGTCCCATGGTCCTGTGCCCTGGGTGCTGCCGTCCCTCTGCATGTCCCCAGCTCTACCTGGCAGCTCCGAAGTCACAATTTCAGAGTTTATGGATAATTTCCTTGCTGAAGAACCAGTTTAATTTTAGGAACATTGGGGTTTTTTTCCTATTTCCAGCACATTAAGGAGTGCATGTGGTAGCAGCTGTTCAGCCTAATGAACCCCACAGCAGGGGAGAAAACAAAGAATCACCTACAAAAAGAAGGAGCAGGGCCCATGGACAGATGTAAAGTGCCTGGGAATGCTGGATGCAGACAATGCAGCCTTTTTTGGCATTTCACCATGGGGAAGAGGAGACAGGACTGGGATGAATGAGGCCATGTGACTCCTAATTACCAGTGAGATTTTTTTAGTGGAGCAGATCTTTCCCTAAGGAAATCCCTCCAAATAGCAAGGACAGATGAGCTGTCCTTGCTCAGGATTAGCAGCAAGGAGAGCCTGGGTCCCTCTGTGCACCCGTGGGAGCTGAACCATGCCAAAGGCTTGGGATGCAGGGAGCAAAGGCACAGATGGATCAGGGAAAATGTGATTCTGACAGTTTTGTGTGGAGAGCAATAAATACAAAAGGTGGAAAGAACAAATGTTTGTTCTCCTGAAAGTAGGACAAGAGGAAGGGCGAGCTGTGAATGGTCTGGATGTGGATCTACCCAAAACCTTCCCAAAGGATGAAGGCCATCAGTGCAGGAAGGGGCTGAAGGTGTCCAGGGAAGAGCCTGCAGTGTGGATCCAGCTGATCCAGGCTGCCTGCATCTGCCAGACATTTGCTTTCTAATTCCCAAAATCTGTCAGCAGCTCTGGAGCCACTGGGGTGCTGAGCACATGGAATGAAAACACTGGTGAGCAGCAATGTTAGACTGGATAAAAGCAGCCCTCTTCAAGGACAGGCTGGACACCACTGGGATCACTGAGGAGGAAGCTGTGAATATTCCCTGCCATTCCAGGTGTGTTATCACCTGGAAGAACAGGGAAGGGAGGGAAGGGCAGCAGCACTGCAGGACTGGGGTTCTCCTCACGTCAATGGGAATGGACAACAGGGTTGTTGGGATTTGGGCAGCCTGCAGGTGGAATCCAAGGCTACATTCTGTGGGTGGATGTCAGGGGTAGACCTGATTCCCTATGAGAGAGCTGAGCACTGGAGGGCTGGGGAGTCTCTGACTGCAGAGGCTGTTACACCTGGAAATTGGTTGGAGAGAGCAGGAGCCAAAGAGCCAGGAGAAAACTCCAGAGGAACTGAGGGTATGAGGGAGAAATTCCTATTAGGAAGAAATTCTTCCCTGTGAGGCTGGTGAGCCCCTGAAGGGGCTTCAAGAGAGCTGAAGAGGGACTTGGGACAAGGGATGGAGGGACAGGACACAGGGAATGGCTTCCCACAGCCAGAGGGCAGGGTTAGATGGGATATTGGGCAGGAATTGTTCCCTGGGAGGGTGGGGAGGCCCTGGCACAGGGTGCCCAGAGAAGCTGTGGCTGCCCCTGGATCCCTGGCAGTGCCCAAGGCCAGGCTGGATGGGGCTTGGAGCAGCCTGGGACAGTGGAAGGTGTGGGGGTGGAATGAGATGAGCTTTAATGTCCCTTCCTACTCAATCATTCCATCATTCTCTGATCAGCCACAACTGCTGAACCTTTAAGAAACATCTGCTGTGCCCGGGGACCTGTGGCCGTGTAAAGAAGCCACAAACCCTCTTCCTGAGAGCAGAAAATCATGGGAAAGCTGAGTTTTCCTGTCAGCTGAGGGTTTCTCCATGTAGATCAAGGCTGTCTCCAGGCTGTCAGTGGAGAGATCCTGTACCTGGAGAAGAAAATGTCAAGGAAGAGGGTCACCAACTCCTAAAATCAGCAGGAGGAGTGGGATAAAGCAATGGCTGCAAATCAGGTGGGGCAGGTGAGAATGGATGGGGGTCCCTCTGCCCAAGACCTGATGGCTGAAAGGAGCCTTTCCTGAAGGAAAAGCACCTTGATGGGATTTTTAGGAGAGCAGAGGATGGTGACTTCTTCCAGTGATGGGCAAAACTTCTCTTAACACCTACATCTGTCTATCAAGCTCTTGTAAAACCACAGACACTGACAAAAGCATGCTCTCTCTTCCCTTTCTATCCCTATTTTTCCATCCATGTGACCCTGGACAGCTGAGTGGATTCCTGTTATCAAGTGGGATTTCAGAACCAACTCTTTTTGCCCAGACTGAAAAGTTTCAAATCCAGCTTGCAGGGAGATACCCTCTGAAATCTCTCTGAATTCCCAGAACACAAGGACACCAGGACTCCAGAGGTTCATGGGGAATGCCTGGGGTCAGGGACTCTGCGTGCCCGCCCCAGATACAGAAAATCATGAGTTTTAACCTTTTTTTTTTTTTTTTTTTTCAAGGATTCCCACTCTTGGAGCTCTGCACAGGCTCTGCCATGGGTGACATTTCTTATTCTGTCAGGGCTGGGACTTTTTCTGCTGAAAAGTTTGATCAGACAGATTTTCTGATGAAACCAAACAAAACTAAGAGTGAATTTGCCTTGATTCTGTCCTCTTGTGAAATGAGAGCTTGTTCTTGTACTGAGGCAATTAATTTAACTCATTTAGGCCCTAGGTAGAGGCCCTGTGCACAGGGCCAAATTCTGTGTGGTTCTGGGATGAGGAGGGAGCCTTCCCTTATATGATGTTATTCCAGAAGAATTGAATTGAGTGTGAGGGGGGTTTCAGGTTCCCAGACTTCCCAGAGGCTGTGCAAGATGCCAAAGAAAACAAAGCCTGTGCAGGTACACCCAGGTCAATCCATAAAGCAAGTCTTGGATCAGGGTCTGGGACCCTCTGGGAATCTCTGGAGGAATGATAAGGGATGATACCCGTGAGTAAGCTTGTTCTACCAGCAAAGCACTCTGCATGTTTCTCTGGTGGCTGATTAAGCTCACAGCTGTAAATATTGATTTTCTTCAGTGCATTTGTGATTTTAAAACAAAGTAGCTACAACACAAATGGAAAACTGGCCTGGAAACTGAAACCAGGTGTGGAGATCATGGCAGGTTTGGAATGAGCTGCTGGCAGCAGAGTCAGGGAGTGCAACAGCATTGGAAGTCAGGGTTTTGAAAGTCAGGATGCAGAGTGGGCTGGAATGAGATGGGTCCCTCCCAGAGGTGGATGGGGAGAAGGGAAAGGCCGTAGATAAACCTGGAGGAGTCCTGCAGGTTGATTCCAGAGTGATGCCTGAGTGCCTGTGTGCACGGAAGCCAGGAAGTGGCCCTGGATGCTGGTGATCCCAGCCCAGCTGCCTGCGGAGCATGGGACGGTCCCAGGGTGGTCCTGTGGGCTGGCAGCAGGGTGGGAGGGAGGACCAAGGGGTGGGAGAGGCTTTGAAAGCAGGAATGGGCATGAGGGACAGACCTGTCCAAATCAAAGTTGTCATAAAGGGTGATGCACCACTCACCGGCCCTTGGCTGTTCTTCCTGAAGACTTATCTGGAAGAGGTGGTGGAGCAGGAGAACCTCGTGTTCAGGAGCTGGATCAAACCCTCATGGTCACTTCCATCCCAGAATATTCTATAGTTCCATGGTAAGATGCAGTGTCCTTCATCATTGCCCCTGGAGGACACAGCCGTGCCAGGCTGTCCCGTGCCGTGACATCTCAGGGGGTTTGGGGGTGGCATCTCATGGCATCACTTTTGCTTTGCTGGTGGTGCCGTTTTTGTGCTGATCTTTGGCTCTTTTAGCCAAAAACTCCAGAACAGAAGGCTGGGAAGTGATGAGGGTCACGCTGACTTTCCATGGGATCCAGGCAGCCATCCATGCTGTATCCAGGTCCTCCAGGGCACTGGAACAAGTCCTTGTGGTCACCTCCTGGAAGACAGCAGTGAAATCCTCCTGCAATACTGGAATGGAGTCTCAGAGGGGACTTTGCCTCTGACCAAGTGACATCAGAGGGTCCTGGTGCCACGTTCCACTGAGAGGGGGTTCTAGGCCTGCCAGGTATTTTTTGGTGGTTGTGGTTGTAGCCAGAATCTCTCTTTCCTAAATGCAAAATTAATTCCAGGTCCTTGATGAAGAACTTCCTTGTTATTGATGGGCTTTTTCTAAACAGTTGTGTTAGAGAGAGATTAATAAGCACAACACTCATTAAAAGAGCCTCTCTGTTAATTTTCTGGAGCTCCAAATTCCACTGGCAGTGACTGAATGGGGCAATGACCCTTGAAAGAGAAGAAAATGCAGCTTCTTTTCCTTGAGTCTCATTTTCTTTTCTTCCCTGTTTACAAGGAGACACTGAAGGAATGTTGGGACATTGTTTTTAAACATGAAAGTCCCATGCAAAGGTGAAAGGCCAGAGAACCAAATAATCTTTGTGGGACCTTGGGGATCAATAAATCCCGAGTTTAAATCTCCCAGAAGATGATCAAACCCTCGTTTTCCAGAGCAACACCCACAAGTTTCACTCCAATTCCCCACCAGAAGCTTTCAGCCCTTTTAGCCCTGCAGGGAGAGTTTTTCTCCTTCAGGACAGCCCTGTGGACTTGAATTCCTTGGATCTCCTTGGGCCACAGCTGGACAGTGGACGGGATGGGAGAGAACTGGAGTTTTTTCTCCATCCTCCACAGGGACTGGACACAAAGCCTGGCAGGGTGGAGGATGAGGAGATGGGGCAGGAGCTCCATGGGTGTCTGTGCACTTGGACAAGGCTCCACTTGCTGAGGAATTACCAAAGCACAGAGCACTCCAGGGATGTTGTTTTAGGGCCTGTGAGAAGCCTGATTTACCTGCCAAACCTGCTTTAAAATCCAGCACTGCATCCTATCTTTAGAACACTTCCCCAGTTTAACAGACAAAATAATCCTCAGCAGGGAATGGTCAGGGAATAATCAGGTAATGATGCATTTTCCTGGGGGTGCTCTTCCTCAGCCCTTCGTCTTCCCCAACATTGATTTAGACACAAAATCGTTGTTAAAATATTTAGAATTAACACAAAGGGTGGAGTTAAAGTGTCTGATGAGGGTGGGAGATCACAGACACAGAACAGCTTTGCTTTGGTGGTCAGGTGGAAAATACAACCAAGGGAAGCCCTGCAGGTGTCTCAGAGGAGGCACTAAAATCTGGTGCACACATTCCCAAAACTCAGATCCATCAAGATGGATTTATTGGGAAGGTTTTTCCATCTGCCATGAGCCCCAGCAGTGGAGGTGTCTCACTATGACCTTGCTGTGTCTGCTATGGGAGTCAGAGCCTCTGGGAATTGCCTTTCCATCTCCTGGTTCTCCAAGTTTCCAACCTGAGAATTCCCAGCTCTTCAGGCTTCCAAACTCACCTCAAATCACAGGTATGGAAAGACTTTTTTTATCTGAACCATTTCCAGAGGAAGAGAATTCTGCTCAGAGGAGTTGTCCATCATCTCCCAGCACCAGCCAAGCTAAATGAACTGAATTTATCCTGGTAAGGAATTCAGTCCCTGATTACAAAATTGAAAACACAGCGGGAGTCCTCTGATGCAGAACTGGAACCCCACAACGTGGGCTCAGTGGGGTCTCTGGTCTCCTCTGATCCCTGCAGAGAGCAGAGACCCCCCAAAATCATCCTGTCCCACCCTCGGGACCGTCACAGGCAGGAAGGGCTGCTGTGGGAACCCCTTTCCTTCCACTGCTGATAGAGGGAGTGCAGACAACTCCAGTGAGATATGGAGCTTTCTGCCAGGGGAAATGGGTTCAGTTCATATGGAAAAATCAATCTCACTCCAAACTAAGGAGGGGAAATGGAGCGTGAGTTTGGTCACCCCTGGCTGCTGCAGCAATGATTTAGATGGGGATGAGGTGATCCCTGAGCCCCAGGGTCCTGCCAGGCTCTGCCTTTCCCTGGGCCTCTGGATGATGGTGCCATTCTTCCCTCAACCCTCTCCCTGTTTATTGTATTTCCCAATAATTTCTGAAATAGTGTTAATTATTCATGTTCCTCCACCCTCTCCTCTCCAGGTTAGAGGGTTTCCACCTCTCCCCTTGTTTCATGGAGTTCACTAATGAAACATAAATATGAAAAATAAGCATTATCCTTATCCTGATCCTTTGAGGAGTTGCTGCTTTTACTGTGGTCCACTATCAGTGCCTTCCCTTTCCCATTAACCAGCCTTTCCTGGGACCCAAAATAGTCCCAGGGCTGTTAAAAATCTGGGAAGGTCAGACAGCATGAAAAGATAAACACCTCATTAACTCTTCCACAGGTTACACGTGAAATAGTGGGAATTTTAGGGGCATCACACCAGATCCCAGAGGCTGAGAGAGATGCTCCAGCTCCAACCAGCAGGAAGGCTCAGCATGGAATCCCAGTGGCACCTGCACATGAACACCCCCATGGAGCTCACATACACACACATTTATAGGGTTGCCCCTGGATAGTGCCACCAGTTGCTGGCCCCTGGACACGTCCCTGAGGCCACAGGGACACTCCAGTTGCTGATACCCCTCAACTCAAAATAAACTCCCTCACCCAGGTAAAGAGTTAGAAGTGGAGTTCATTCAGGTGGACATGGCCCGCTAAGACCCAACCAGCCACCCCTTTACACCTGACAGGCTCTTTTACCCCCTTGTTCCTCTGTTTTTCCAGACTTGTTCCTCCCCAAATCTCCTTTCCACACCTCTATTTCCTCCCTGAACACCCCACAAGAAGTGGCCTGCCCCAAAGCCCTTTCCCTGCACACCAGGATGGGTCCCACATCCCCAGACAGCACCTCCCAGTCCCAAAGGAGCTCTGGCAGTGGCTCATCGTGGTGGGTTTCACACCTGGACCACAGGACCGAGGACAGCCTTCCCCTGAGTGCAAAATTTGGATTTCTGCCTGTCTTTGTGCCCTGTGCTGCCCTGGGCTGGTGGAGATGAGCCTCTGATGGCCTGGTGGCTCCTTGGATGGGCTGGTGGCTCCTTGGATGGGCTGGTGGCTCCTTTCATGGACTGATGGCTGCTTTGATGGCCAGAGACAGTTGGCCCAGGGATTATTTGAGCTCTCCCCTCCCCTTTGTCTCTGTGGGCCCCTTTTGGAGGTGCATCCGAGTTTTTCCTGCCTAAGCCAGCAATTAACACTGAGTTTAATCTTGGCAGAAAAGCACATTTTCCCTTCCACCCTCAGTTCCCTTCTGTCAGTTTTGGAGCCCCTGGCATTCCAGATCAAATTTCTGTATTTTAAGGGGTTTTTTTTAGATCCTACACCCCCCTCGAGCCTGCTGGAGGAGTTGAATTTTTCTCTTTGCTCCTGACGGAATCACGAATCCCTTCTGCCCCAGTCTCTCATCAGCCACCTTAAAGCAGACTTTGTGCTGTTTGTACCCTGCTTCACCTTTCCTTCCTCCTTTTAAATCCTTCTGCTTCACTCCCAGCTTGGATAGACTTGGGAAGGACAGTGGGAAAGGTGGAAAGGGGGCCCTTGGTGTCCTTTGAATTCCCCTCCCTGTTCTGCAGAGGGATCCTCTGGAGGGGTTTCTGATGGGAGTCGTTATTGTTGCTCAGGCAGAAATGATGAGGGAGCTGAAGGAATTCATGTGGAAGGAGGAAATCTATTTTTACACAGAAATATCTGTTCCTGTGTGCTTAAACCAACCCCTGATCATTTATGTTCTCTTAAGTGGAGTAGATGAGTCCTGGGAGAAAGAAATGGGAGGAAAATCTGGAAGGGTTGAGGGCTGAAAGGGCAAATCTTGGGGGGGATTTCTGAACGAGTTTGGGCAGAGCAGAGGCTGTGAAATGAATGCTTGGGGCAGCTCTGGGAGCTGAGTGGAAAAGCTGAAAGGGTTCAGCACTTTGGGCCCCTCAGGACAAAACAGAGCCTGAGGGGCTGGAGGTGTCCAGGGCAGGGAACGGGGCTGGGAAGGGGCTGGAGCCCCAGGAGGGGCTGAGGGAGCTGGGGGGGCTCAGCCTGGAGCAAAGGAGGCTCAGGGGGCCCTGCTGGCTCTGCACAGCTCCTGCCAGGAGGGGCAGCCAGGGGGGTCGGGCTCTGCTCCCAGGGAACAGGGACAGGAGGAGAGGGAACAGCCTCAGGCTG
The DNA here is from genome assembly GCA_013398175.1 of Climacteris rufus. NCBI lineage: Eukaryota > Metazoa > Chordata > Aves > Passeriformes > Climacteridae > Climacteris > Climacteris rufus. The sequence goes on from VZRZ01007687.1 coordinate 217,524, forward strand.
GGCCAGGGGAGGCTCAGGTTGGATATTGGGAACATTTCTTCCCTGAAAGGGTGTTCAGGCAGTGGCACAGCTGCCCGGGGCAGAGGTGTATCATCATCCCTGGAAGTGTTCAGAAATCCTGTGCATGTGGCACCTGGGGACAAGGGTTAGTGCTGAACATGGTGGTGCTGGCTGATGGTTGAACTTGGTGCTCTTGCAGATCTTTTCCAACCTTAACAATTCCATGATTTTATAATCCTGCTGATTTCATATGGGACAGAGAATAACAGATCCCACCTTCTGGGGCAGAGGAAGAGTTCAGGTTTTTTCCTCTTGGGAAAGGGGAAAGCTGTGCCAGGGGAGGTTTAGGTTGGCTGGTAGGGAAAAATCCTTCATGGAAAAGGTTCTAACCCTTAAATACCCCTCTGCTCCCCCTCTGCCCACACTTGTCCTCTCCTTTTTGCTTGTGTTAAATTTTTACCTTTATCCACTTCCTTGACCTTTCCACTTTTATTCCTGCAGCAGCTGCTGTTAAATGTTAGTAATTCCAAGTGACAAACAAAACAGGTCTGTATCTAAAAAACTGCTGCTTATCTAAAATCTCAGGTGGAACAGTCTGTCAGAGACTGAAATGGTTCATGCCTCAAACACTGATATAAGGTTTTGCCCATTATAGCAAATAACTGTGTAAAGAAGCCAGGACGACCAGCCCTCCCTGGAGATGCCTGACTGGAACTTTGCTCTGAGAGTTCAGCCCCCTAGATCAGATAAAGGGAACGCTGTTGTTTGGTCATTTCAGGCCTGAGGAGGAGCAAACAAGACTGTGCATCCACAGGAAAGCCAAACCCAGCAGCTGTGCTGCTCATCCCTGGCTGGGTTTGGGGTGGGGGAGGCCACAGCCCCCAGCTGGGAGCAGCTCTGCACAGATTTCACCCCAAACTGGGGTGGGGAAAGGAGACTTTGAGTGTGGCCTGACCCCTGATCAGGGGCAATGAACTCCCATCCTCCCTGACCCAGCTGTGGAACCCCAACCCTGAGAGAGCTGCAGGACATTCACTGAGGGGCACTGAGGGGGTGTCCTAATCCACCACAGACCCCTGAAGTGCCCCCAGATTCATTCCTGAGGCTCCACAGGGCTGCACCTGATGTGCAGTGATGCAGCAGACCCAGGGGCTGCAGGAGACAATGGCAAACCTGCCCCCCAACCCAGCGAGGTGCCTGGATTCTCCTACCTGGACTGAACATACATTAACCCATGGAATTCTGTGCTTTTTGGGCGACCCTCACCACCAAGCAGACCTGCTGGAGAGGATCAATGGAACACCATTGGGATCCACAGAGTGGTGATGTTTTCTTTCTCTCTTACTCTCTTTCTGTCCCCCCACCTCTTTTCCTATTTCTTTCGCTTCCTTTCTCTCTATCCCTCTCCCATCTTTACTACCAAATAAAATCCATACAATTGACACTGGCATATGATCTCGTTTGCACCTTAATTTGGGCAGAGGAATATCTAAATAACCTTAATAACTGGACCTTAACAAAGTCCCAGGGAAATCAGGCAGGAATCTGATCTGACAATTCCCCAACCTGATACATTCCCATAAAGTTATCAGTGCCTCTTTCCCAGCTTTTGGCTGAAATGTGGGCAGCCCAAAGTATAATAATGTAACTCCCTGAGTTATGTGTTTAATAGGCAGCAAGCAGCCAGGAGATGAAAAATCCAAGCATTGAATCTATAAATTATTAAATTTAAAAAGGGAACAAGACATCTTTGGCCAGGAAAAAGCAAAAATGCCTCCTTACAAGCTTTTTGCAGAAACCTCCTGGTGTGCTCACAACTCTCTGCCACCCTGCCTTGAATTGTTGCTTCAATTCTTGTTTTGCTTGTCACCCCTCTCAATTATTTGAAAAAAAGGACCTAAAATAGATTTATATTTCTCTGATTTTATTAGACAGTAAAAAAGGGAAGACTGAGCTGCAGCAGTTAAATAATTTATGGCCTTTGCTAGCGGGGCAAGAAGACCTAAAATAAAAGCAAAATTCATGTATTGAAAAGAAAGGCTTTGTGTCTTATTGTTTTTTTTGCCCAGTGGTTTGGCTGGCTGCAATTTGAAATAAATGTTCAGTAGTGAAGTTTCATCCCCACCACACAGCTACTTATTGTCATCAGATTCTACTCAGCAATTCCTCCCAGAGCCATCAGGCTGGAGCTGATCTGTGCTTGGATTTCATGGTGATAAGGCAGAGATAAGGCAGAGATAAAGCAGTGCTGGGTGCACTGGCTCGCATGGAGAGGGGTTTATTGTAAGTGAGGTATTTAAACATTAAGCAGTGATGGTTCTTCTCCATGCAGCTTTGAAATTTTAGATGTTCCCCTACAGTTCCTCCAACATGGTCATTAACTCTCCCTCAAAGAGGCCCTGTGGAACAGCCTCTGGGCACAGCAGCGTTTCCACAGCTTCCCTGGGCACCCTTGGAGGGTTCACTGAGGCTCTGAGTTGTTTGGGACACCAGCCTGGCGTAACATTCCTCCAGGGGCTAAATTCACAAATTTAACACAAATTTAGCACTTGCCTGGTGTTCATAAGAGCTGAAGATATTTTGGTTTTGGTGCCCAGAAATGCCAGTGGTAAATTCCAGCCTGGAGGTACCCACACAGGGCTTTTATTCCTGCTCTAATTGTGAAGACACAAATCTAGAGAGAGAACACAGTGGCTTAAAACTGAAAAAGAGGAGGTCAAGATGGGATATTGGGCAGGAATTGCTCCCTGTGAGGGTGGGGAGGCCCTGGCACAGGGTGCCCAGAGAAGCTGTGGCTGCCCCATCCGTGGCAGTGCCCAAGGCCAGGTTGGACAGGACTGGGAGCACCTGGGACAGTGGGAGGTGTCCCTGCCCATGGCAGGGGTGGGACTGGATGAGCTTTAAGGTCCCTTCCAACACAAACCATTCCATGATTCCGATTTCATGATATGAATCTTCCTGGTGACTTACCCAGCCATAGTGGACAGTACCATAGGGAATAAAAATCCATAACAATCAAGTTTTCAATACTGTGCTTCCAAACTCCAACTTTCCTGTCCACAGGGCTCCGTGGCTGATTTAATTTGCAAGCAGGAATAATTTATTCCCCCTAAACAAATATTCTATCTCTCACTGTTGTTGACATCTCTCCTGTTCCATCTCCCCTTGATATGTTCCCAGTCTTTGCCATGTCTTGGAGCAATGAGTTCCACAGTTAATTATCTATTGTAAAAACCAATTACAATAAAACAAATAAAATCCAGGCCCTGCTTCTGCCCAATCTTCTTCATTAGTCTTTTCTTGATAAGTGTCAATAAAGTAAAATTCTCTACAAGCAGAGTCAAGATTCTAAGCACACCCAATTGTCCTCCAGTTTGCTTAATATGATGTTCCCAGATTTCATCTCCATGAGAATCTTGTTGCTGTTTCCCAAGCCTTCAATCCTCCTTTTGCTGTTCCTCCAGCCTCCTCTGTTCTGGTCCCACCTTTTGGAAGTTCTCTTTCCAGCAGAGTTCAAGATGTGCTCTCCTTCCTTGTAGATTGCCATTGTCAAAGCCCAGATTTCTTCTGGTTGTTGATTTTTTTTGGGCCAAAACTTCCTGTGCCCAGATCATGGGACTCAAGGCTTAAAGGAGCCTCAGGAGATAATTTAATCCTGCACTGGAGCTGAAGCACAGCCAGGGATCAACCCTTAACAGATGGATTAATAAGGTTCTCTCTTGCAGTTGTGCCCATTTAATTGTCCCTCGTCTGTCTCTGTGCTTCCTGTCTTGATAGGCAGAAGGTTTTTTCTTATTATATTACTGAAATATCTTTATGCAAACCCAGATGTCCATTTTTTGCTCTTTCACTCTATACAAGGTACAGATCGAGTTGCTGTTGCTCTCTTTCTGACTGTATTTGTGTTGTGGGGACTGGAATGTTTTCCCTCACTTTTTCTAGGAGGGAAAATGTACCAATTCCTCTCATTTACTGATTTCTTCACATGGAACTCTTTTTTTCTGGTTTTTCTCCAAGATCCCAGCATAATTTTAAAGTCCATTGTCAGGAAAAGCCACAGGAGCAAGCTGACGTCCCATCTTTTAATGTCTCCTGCTCTGCATTCCAAGAGCAGGTTTAGGATTCTGGCTGCTGTTCATCCACTTATCCTCAGGAACTGGAGTGACAGGACACAGGGAATGGCATCAGGCTGAAAGAGAATAGGTTTAGATGGGATATTGGGAAGGAATTGTTCCCTATGAGGGTGGGCAGGCCCTGGCACAGGGTGCCCAGAGAAGCTGTGGCTGCCCCTGGATCCCTGGCAGTGCCCAAGGCCAGGTTGGACAGGGCTTGGAGCAGCCTGGGACAGTGGGAGGTGTCCCTGCCCATGGCAGGGGTGGAATGGGGTGAATTTTAAGGTCATTCTGAACCCAACCCCTGTTTCTGTGATTCTTCATTGGAAATGCAAGTTTTGAGTTTGTGTTTGACTCTAACTCTGAGCTTTGGCTGTTCTGCACAAACTCTTCCCCATCTTGTCTTTTACATCTGATTTCTCCTTCACCCAAATGGATGTGCAGAAAACTTGGCTTCAGCAGTGGAATTTCTTCTCCCAAGTTCCTGGCAGCCCATTTGTTTCCCCCTCCTGCAGATTGCTTCCCCTACAAAGAGACTGAACTGCTGCTCATGGGGCTGTGCTGTGAAGCAGAGCAGGAGCTCAACCAGGACCCACCTCACACTTTACAAATAAAGAAGAGGTATTTTTACTCAGAGTTGTCTCAGATGCAGCCCCACAAACAGTTGATCATCACACCTAAAAGGGCAGCAAACCCATCTCAAGACAGGAATGAGCAGATGGGAGGTGGGGAGAGGGATAGAAAATTCTCAAAGCAGCTTTGATGTCAAGGGAGACCTCACCTGCCTGGATCCCAATAAGCGGAGCTGTTTGCCTTCATCTCTGTGGAATTTGATTGCATTTATTTTGGGTCATGCCTCCAATTCATCAAGATCATGTTCAGCTCTGATTCCATCCTCCAGAGCAGTTTGAAATCTTCCAAGGACCTTTGTCTCAGAACCCCCAGAACAATTCATTTTATCTCCCTTCTGAACTGAGACAGGCTGGGAGTGAACTCCATGGAAAGCTGAGGAGACACCAGGGTGACAGCAGTAAAAAGAGTTGTGCAATTCACATTTTTGTGGACATTTTTGGCACAGTTACAAAGCTCACGAGGTGCTAAGGCTGTCAATCACCTGCCAGAGCAGACAGGAACTGCTTTGTGGTGAGTTCTAAAGGCTTCTTGCCAAGAACAGGTGGAGAGGTGGCACCTCAGTGTGACAGAGGCGTCCCCAGAAGATGTAGGACACAGGGGTGAGGCAACTCCACCACTGGAGGTCTGGAGGGAATGTGTCAGGGATGGCTCTTCCTACACACAACTCCTGCAGCTCCTTCCCAGGCCGATTCTTCCAGGAAATCCATTTGCTTTAGAGTAAACGGGGAAAATTTGATGGATTATCTAAGAATTATCTTGGGGATGGGCCAGCTAGGGACAATGGCCATGTAACAGCTCATTGTAAATTAGCTTTGTGAGGTAAAAATACTCATTTTCTGGTAGCTGGATACAAAATCAGTTGTGTTTTGTGTTTATTTCTCTAGACAGCTTTTCTGATCCCAAATCTGGCAACTATTCCCCTGAATGTTCCCTGATGTTAGAAGTGTTTTATGTGCTCAAAACCCCTCTCAATGGTGCTGCTGCTGCTGGAGCAGAAGCCTGGAATGCTGGAAAATCCCTGCCCCAGGATGGCCATGGGGAGGGGGCAGATGCAGGGGAGAAGCATTTTGCCAATCTCTAGAAGATCAGGGTAAGGTCTGGGTTGGTAATTGCAAGGTTTGGGTTGATAATTGCAAGGTCTGGGTTCAGAATTGCAAGGTTTGGGGAGGGCATGAGCACAAACCCACTCTGTTTTCCAAAAAGGCTTCATCTCACCTGTCAAGACACTTCCTGCGTTGCCAGATTTATGGGAATTTTGCTGTCTGCTACCTTCAAAGCCTTAAACCAAAGCTTCTGACCACCGGAGAGGGCCTTGATGGTCACCACCTCCAAAGTGGGCTGGGAACCATCCAGGGCTGTGCCAAGTGAGGCTCTCAGGGATGTTCATCCCCCACAGCAGCTCAGATGTCCTGGACTTTCAGCTCTGCCATGTGGGATTAAGTCAGAGCCCAGACAAATCCCATCTACCCCTCTCCCCATTCCCCAGAGCAGTTTTCCTGCCAAGGGGAGGGAATTGGGCTGTTTCAACAGGAATTGTTTCTTGCCAGATCCATGTGGGTTCTTATCTCACTACCTTATTATCCTCCAGATGCTTATAAACCACTGTTAACTGCTTATTCCAGTGTTTTTCCAGGTGCTTGGGCTGTACCGACCTGTCTGTGTTTCCCCAGCTCCTCAATTACTCCTTTGGAATGGCAGATCTTGTGGTTATTTCCTCCTGATCTTCCAGGATTTCCCTCTTCCTTCCTGTGCTCTCCCAGGTAAAAGCTGAGGATTCTTTTCCTATTATCTTCCTCTCCTCAAATTAATTGCATCAATAATTGGCCAAGAGATAACATTTTCTCTTTAAGTGAGGGATGCACTGAATCCTTATGCTTTCTCCATATCATCCATTATTTACTCTGTGTGGGATTATTCAAGGATGTATTTCATTTTCCTACTCATATAGGTTAATAAATCCAAGGATTTATTTCATTTTCCAGCTCCATTTCATTTCAGGCCTTCTGATAATTTATTTTCATGTTCAGGTTCCACTCATGATCCATTCCTTTCTTGTTTCCAAGTCCCTGAAAATTCCCCAATGCAGCCCCAAGTTTCTTCTATAAAAATTACATATTTTTCTCCTGGATTAAGGTCTTCTGCCTTTTTTTTTTTTTGTGAGTTTTTTGTCTCCTTCATTCCTTTTAGCTTGTACTCTTTCCCAATAAATGATATTGACCAAATTCCTTGAGTTTACTTCCTTAGAGTTTCCATTCCCAAGTGTTTTTAAGGGGTTTTAAAGGGTTTTAAAGGGTTAAGCATATTATTAACACTATAATTCCCTGTGGTGAAATCCTAAACCATCCATAAGAACCTGAAATTTCAGATGGTCTCAGCTGCCCTATGCTGCCAGTGCATGCAAGACAGGCTGCAGGATTCTCCCAAGGAGATTCCAAGGATTCTGGCAAGGCTCAGTGGCTAATTGTTTTCTTTGGGGTATTTTTATTTGAAACCTTTAATATATTTTCCATTTATCAATGGAATGCAGCATGATTTCCACAAAGAGCAGATTGGGAATGACCAATATTGACTTTGGAAAGCTCAGAGATCTTGGGAAGCTGCTCTTCCCTGCTGTTTCTTTCCAAGTGTTTTGGGCTCTGCACACGAGCAGAACGTGACTGTACAAAGTTCATCCCTCTCTGAAGAGTGAGAGACTCCCTGGTGCCAGGGAGCTGCTGCTTTTCATGCCTCTGGGGTAAGTATCCCAATCTTCAGTGGTCATATTTATTACGGAGATATCCATAAGCTTGTCCTGCCTCCTGCTCCAAGAGCTGCCTGTGTCCCACACCTTCCTGGGCTCAGTCATTTTGTGCTATCAGCCCATCTTTGGTGGTCACTTTGTCACCCAAGCAGCAAAATTGTTCATTATTTAATTAACTGTGAAAGCAACAAAATCCTGTGTCAGAGGGCAGAAACATCCTGATAAATGATCCCCGATCCAGCCTTCTCAGAGACTTTTCCTTCTGCATGTGGGGCTTGATCAGGAAAGAGCAGATCCCAGTGGATCCTTCCAGTATCCAACAGCTCTGAGAGCTCAGAGGTGCCTTTCAAGCAGGATCAGCATCCCAATTCCATCACAGCCACAACCCCACCTGGCAGCTGAGAGGATGCAGAGGGAGCTGCAGCTGGAGAAACCACAGGGAAAGCAGCGAAATCTGGTGACGGCATCTGGGAAAGCATCAAAAGTCAGGGTGTGATTCCGCTCCCCAGACTGAGGGGTCCTCTGCTCCTTCCCTCATCTGAGACCCAGCAGCACAAACACTCCTTCTACACCCCAACTTTTGTCCAAAATCTCTCCTGAAGAGGAATGTGCTCCAAAAGCAGCACTGGAACTTTGTATTTCTGCTTGTTTTCCTGGTATCCTGGACCTGATATCCTGGGACAGGTTTCTGATAGCAGCAAAGGGATCAAAGGAAAATACAAGCCATGTTGTTCAGCCTGACTCTCCCAGCAGCTCAAAGTTCACCACAGACACCCTTTGAAAATCAAATCTTTCCCTTGTTTTCATGGGATAAGTGTTGGCAGAAAAGCAGGAAGAAAACACACTGGAAGCCTCTGAGCTTGACAGACTCCATGGGATCGCCACTCTCTGGGGAAAGAGCAAAGCAAAACAAAGGAAAATCCTGAAAGGATTTCTGCCAGAATAAAACCAGGCAACTTCCCATACAAAAGGGATACATTCCTTTAAAAAGTGTGTTTGATCTCTGGTTGTAACACTACTGAAATGGGATATTCATATCCCTAGGTATTTTTATGATTTTATAGGATTAAAAGTAAATGTGGCTCTGGGGTAAAGGAAGAGTGGTTGTGTGGGAACAGTAAGCTACCTTTGTTTGGAGTTTGTATGGAAGCAGAAGGTGCAGGATCCATGCTTAATAAATAAAACAAAGGTAGGACTGTTCAATAATCCATGAACATTTCATGGAATTATTCCTTGGAAAATATTTTTTATGAGAATTTATATGGTGGGCACTGAGCTGGATAAACAAAGAACCAACATTCCATTATTATCCATCTCAAATCCATGAGTGTGGATCATAATGAATGGGAACAGGAGCAGGGGGAGGAAAATGGGGAATGTGGGAAATACTCAGTGTGAAAAGGACTTAGGAATCCGATGGGAACTGAATGTGAAAGTGCAGTGAAAAAGGCAACATCGAGCCAGGATTTGGATTTTATTCCAAGGAGATGTTTCAGTCTCAGGGAGTAATTGGAGAAATAGTTGCTGAGAGGTGTTTTCCATCCTGTGCCTGGAGCCACTTCTGAACAGGCATCTTCCAGTGACCTCTGGGCTCAGTCTCCAAAACCTTATGTCCATACCTGATGATTTGTCTTGGTTATGCACATCCGGACAATAAATGACATTCTAGTGTTAAAAATCATCTTTCCTCTATTTTACCTACAATAAATACCTATTAAGTCAGTCTAGTACCCCTTAGAGCAGTAAAAGAGATCAAATATCTCCAAATCGCTTTAATATAATAAGGCCTTTTGAAAGGAAAAGTAAATATCTGCAACTCTTGCAGGTGATGGGTTCAGCTTCTGTGAAATTATGGGATTTGGAGTTATTTTCACTCCCTTCCTGCAGCAGTCTCAGTCTTCGTGTTTGGGTGGGTTTCCTGGACACAAGGCATGGCCACAGGATGCCAAGAAGGATAAAGCCAGAGGAAGAGCAGGGATACATCTCCCATGTGTCCTTGTAGGACCTAGGGATTTGCAGAAGGGACCTATGGAAGGTGGTGTCCTTTTATACAACAAATTCTTTGAATGGCAGCTTTATCCATGGCTTTGCTTACTTTTTGTGATTTCCCACTGAATTTTAGCCTCTACAGCCTTCAGTGGTGGAGATTCCACAGTTTGTCTTCCAATGGTTTTGTCTCCCACCAGCATTCCATCCTGATGCCTTATTTCCAATTTATCCATTTATCCCTACTCCCAAATCTGCATTTTCCTCTCACATTCTTTATTTCTGTGTTGAAAATATCTCCTGTGATCCTCATTCCAGACTTCTGACCACACAAGTGGAACCCTTCCCAACACCTGAACCTTTCCCAACACCACTCCAGCCATTCCCAGGAATGATCAGTGTTCAGGACACAGGGATTTACCCCATTTCTCCAGTATGACCCTCTTTTCCTTCCTTAGCACATTCCAGCACCCCTTTCCATCCTCTGAGCTGATATTTCAGGACCATCTGTTCCCAAACTCTGAATCTCTTTGGATCCACTGACTTCAGGATTATTTCCTGCACAGTAAGAGTGAGCTCCAACCTCTCACTGTGGATTTAAATGTAGGGCCCTGGTCCTTCTGTTGCAGAATTCTCTCTTTACCTGTGCCCACTCCCAGCTGTCATTCCCCACCCAGTCTCTGCTGGCAGATTTAGCTGGGCCGATTTTTCCAATCCCAACTCATTTGATGCCATCAGCATTGGGATCTCACCATTCATGGGCTTTTCAGATCATTTACAAACATCCTGAAATCCCTTCACTGATAAGTGATTTTCTCATTCTTTAAGCACCCATTTGTGTCGGGATCAGCCACTTTATCCCAAGGTTGTTGCATTTCTTTGGCTGTGGCTGGTGAGGATCCCTCCTGGAAGGGATGTGGAAATCCAAAGGGAGTGAGAATAGGTCTTTGTCACTCATTTTTTTTTTCAAACTGAGCTTTTCAAAGTAAACATTTTTTTCAAAATAATTTTTTTTTTTTTCAAAATGAACTTCTCACAAGGGCCTGGAGTGCCAGGACAAGGGCAAGTGGTTTTAAACTGAGACAGAGTAGATTTAGATGGGATGTTGGGAAGGAATTCCTCCCTGTGAGGGTGGGGAGGCCCTGGCACAGGGTGCCCAGAGAAGCTGTGGCTGCCCCATCCCTGGCAGTGTCCCAGGCCAGGTTGGACGGGGCTTGGAGCAGCCTGGGACAGTGGGAGGTGTCCCTGCCCATGGCAGCGTTTTTCCTTTCCAATATCTGCCATCGTTCTCTGTCACCTTTTCATCCCTGGATTGAGAAATGTTCAAATTATAAAGCATTTAATTATGCTCTGCTTAATTTGTGTTCCCACTGTTTGTCTTTAGGACAGCAAATTTACAATATATAATAAATATTACTTTTACATATGCGACGTACTGACTTAACCCTTGTAATGCAGATTATTTGTCAGCCTACAGCATCCTTTAATTGAAATGATTTCTTTCAGTGTGCCCAAATTGAAGCTGGCTGTGGGTGGGAGTTTTTTGGTGTTATTGTTTTCTTTCTTTAAAATTGACAAATTCCAGCTGTGTATGTGCTTTGTCTTTCAGACAGGTGTGAGGTTTGCTTTGTTGTTTGGTTTTGGTTTGGATTTTTCATTTATTATTTCTACACTTTCATTTACTTCTGTTTTCTCTTTATTTCTAGGGATTCTTGTCCTCCTAAATCAAGATCTAGTGCTTTCATTGTTTCCAGGGAAAAGCCTCCAAATATTTTCTTCTCCAGGTAGCTCCAGACACATGTGCTGGGGATGATGTATGATGGGAATGTGATGAGCCTGTGTTTAATGGACAAGTCTTGCTCTTAAATTTGGGCTGTAACTTGGATGTCACATTGAGGAGCACACCTGGGGCTGGCCGTGCTCAAGGTGACGTGAGAGTCACCATAAGCAGCTGATTTTTGGTACTCTCAAGAAATCCATATTATTTTACTGTGAAGACTATCTAAACTTAGTCCTTTTTCATCCACTTTTCATCTGATAACCAGGTTTGGTTTTTTTGAGTTAAATGTAAGCTTCTAACCAAACCCTGAACTTTTGGTCTTGCTAAATAAAAAGTGCTTTATCTTTCTTTTTGGGGCTGACTTGACTGATAAACCCCAAACTTCTGTGAGTGTCTCCCAGTTGTCTCTTCAGTTCTGGAATGCTCCAGCCCTTGATCCTTGATCTGCTCCCTCTCTCATCACAGCACCATTTCCTTCCCTTCAGGATGCAGTCCTGAGCACGTGGGAATTAAGAGAACCATGGATGGGACATTCCTGAGTGCCTCCCACCAGCCCTTCCTGGGTCACCCCAGGAGGTTGAGGATCACTTGTCATTGTGACAAAATCCAATACCTGCAGTTGGATATGAGACAACACAATTAAGTACCCCAATTTTAACAAATTCATATTCACAATGTCTGCCCAGTGCAGTTTTCAAATGCAGGACCAAATTGGGATAAGAATTTTTCTGCCATGATTATGTGGGATTTGATTAAATGACACAGAAAAGAAACTTTCCTCCTTCAGGCTTTAGTTCTTTCCCTGGAAAATGGCTGTGGAGGATTTTCTCTGGAGAGAAGATCCTGCATTGCACCTTGGAATGGGCTCCATCTGCTCCCCCTTCCCCTCGCGGTGCTCTGAAGGGAGCCCGGCCAGAGCAGGTTGGTGTTCACTGCCCCAAAGACACTGTTTGAGTTAATTGATGGTTAAGGGAATTGTTTCCATTTTAGCCCTGGGATTTATTTTTGTTGAAGACTTCAGAATAACTGGACAGAGAAGAATCTGCCTGGTATTAACAAGACTCTAAAAGGAGGGACCAATTCCTTTCATTATTGATAACAAAGTCATCTTCCCCAGAATAGCAGATGAGACAAGATTGGCATTTTGAGATAGGCCCTGATTATCGTCTGAGGACTCCATTACATTCTATTATTTCTCCCAGATCAAGCTTTAAATCATTTTTCTTAACTGCAGACAGTTGGGAGTTATTCCTACCACAGAACCATCAAAAATGATTTCATTAACTTCTCCATTCTAGTCTATTTTTCTATTTTGTTTTAATTAACACAGTATAGAATGCGTAAGAACTCCAAACTAAATTCCTTAGCTAAGCACTGGTCTCTAACAAACTGCTGGAAGAACTTAAAGTCATGAGTAAATTATTCAGTAGCACTAACCCAATTCATAATTCAGTATTATTGATACCAGTGGCAGCTTGTGAGGAAGGAGTGGGAGAGGTTGGTGTTGGTCAGCCAGGTGGGACAGCAAAGCTGTGTCCCTGCAGGAATAGAGAGGAGGGAGTGGATCCAGCAGAACTTTGGGATGACAGCAGCTGCTCTGCTCCTGAAAGATTTAGAGGGAGTTCCACTTTTTTGGGAGAGAAAAGTGCAGGGTGGATAAAGTTACAGCTGCGGGAAACAGAAATTAGAGGCAGTCAAGAACAGAGTTTATGGGAAGGAACTGGAATGAAGAGAAAATCCAGGGAAACCTGTAAAGCTGAGGAAAAGAATAGTGGGTGAAGACACTCTAAGAAGACTTAGAAACTCCAGCTTGGTGCAGGAGGGAACATTGGGAGTGGTGAGAGCTGACAGGTGCAGGGGGAGGAACTGAGGAGCAGTGGAGGAAGGTTTGGGCTTTGAGGCAGGATAGGGTGGAATGTGCAGCAGGGATGGGCCACATCTGGCTCCTCGTAGGAGCCTTTGTTCTCTTGAACAAAACCTGTGCAGGTGGAGCCAGGGTTAGGCTGGAGATCAGAAAAGGTTCTTCCCCCAGAGGGTGCTGGGCACTGCCCAGGCTCCCCAGGGAATGGTTCCGGCCCCAAGGCTGCCAGAGCTCCAGGGGCGTTTGGACAGCGCTGCCAGGGATGCCCAGGGTGGGGTTGTTGGGGTGTCTGTGCAGGGCCAGGGGCTGGGCTGGATGATCCCTGTGGGTCCCTTCCAACTCAGGACATTCCATAATTCTATGACTCCATGGATGAGAGCAGTCCATCCCCTCTGAGCCTCAGCTCCTTCTGATGTCACAGCAGAAAGGTTTTCCTGCTATGGGGGTACCTCAAAGCTGACCTGGGTTGGAATGTGACACATGAACGCCCCAGGCTGCTCAGGGTTCTCCTCATTGCTTGCACAGGGAGCAGCAAATCCCACAGGGATGTGGCTGTCCAGGTGGATGCCTCCTACATGGAGTCTTCTACCACATTAATGCCAATACCTCAATATTTGTGTCCCTCCCACAGGGAGAACAGAGTCATGGGATCCCTGGTGCCCTTTCCCTTCCTCAGATCCTTCCCTGACATCCTTGGTGCAGGAGGACACGTCACATATGGGGTTGCTTCTGATGTCCTGCCAGGAGTTCCAAGGGACTCCATTAATGGTGGTTTATATAAAAGCACAGTAAGATCTCTGCTCAGCAAGTTTGCTTTCAATTAACATTTTATTAATAAAGCTTTTCTCATTGACAAATCCCCTTCTTGCTTAACCCATCAAATTCCACGACCCATTTAGCCCTTGATCTAGTACCAGCACTTTTAGCACTTTCTACCAATAATTAATCCAATTTGGATTAGAGGGATTATAGATGGCCTAAGGCCTCTCTTGATAAGACTTCATTCTGACTCAGCACTTCCCATTTTGCCCAGCATTATGAGATCCAGGAGGCAAATCAGCAAATGCTCATTGTAAATGCTCACAAATCATGATTTAGGAGAAGAATTGCTGCTCTTGATGCAGGATTAGGGACAGGGAGAAATTCTGCTTCTTGGGTGAATGGGATGACATTTATTACAAAAAATTGGGTGCACTAAAGGAGCAAATGGTTGGATTTTATGTTCAGAGGCTGCCAAAAAAAAGTAAGAAATAAGGAAAAAGAAGAGAGATGTGAACTTTAAGAAAAGTTTTATGGGTCATATTATCAAAAGTTACATTTTGGAACAGCTGAATGGATGTTTCTGAGCCCTGATCCCAAATATGCACTTTAACTCTGAGCTCCTGCTCCTCTTAAATCCTAACCTATTTAATAACATTTGTGTAACTTCCTTCTCCTCCCTCCCAGGGCCTGGGGAGCTTGGGCAAACATCCAGAACAGGGATGAATGGAGCCAGAGGAGGCTTTGCTGCTCTTGCTCTGCTTTCTCTCCACCTGCCTCAGGAATTAATGCTCCCAGTGCTTCCAGTGGTGCCCCAACCAGTGCTGGGGTCACTGGTCTGCCTGGCAGCAATGGGGGGAACAGAACTCCGTGGGGATTCCAGCAGGAAGGAGCAGCGTAGGTGAGACTGGACTGACTGGGCTCATTGGACTCACTGGTTTCTCAGTGGACTCACTGGACTTACTGGTCTTAATGTTCTCACTGGTCTTACTGGAGTTACTGGGCTCACTGGACACAGCTGGGCACATTCTGCCTGAGAAACCTGGAGATATCCTTGATAACTTCCCCAAATCTGCACAAGCAATGGAGAAGGAGTGAACAGGTGAGTGAATAAGGCTCTCCTGCCCTTCCTTCCTCCCTCCCAGCTGACCTCACGTTCATGTATTTGTCAGGGAATTTCCTATGGCAGGGGCTTTGGATCCACAAGAGGCCTCACAGCCCCCAGACCCTACATTCCAAATCAACTTCCAGCACTCCTAAACAAACCAAAACCCAAAAATATTCAGATCTTTGAGAAAGCCCTGCAGTGGTCTGAGGTTTGATCTCGGAGCCAGATCAATCCCTGGAAAGGCTGCCCAGAGCAGTGGTGGAGTCACCATTTCTGGAAGAGCTAAAACCCCTCTGGATGTGGCACTTGGGGCCATGGGTTAGTGGTCAACACGTGGTGCTGGGTTGATGGTTGGACTTGGTGATTGTAGAGGGCTTTTTCAACCTGAACAATTCTGGGATTCCAAGTTATAACTTATAAAAAACCTTATTTTTCCAAACCCTCACCCTGGAGTGAGGCGGGTACACCAAACCTGCCGTGTCCCTGCACCCCTCTGGAGCATTATTCCAGGAATCTGCTTCTGCTCCAAGATGAGAGGGCCAGAAAATTGTCCAAGGCAATCAAACCCTAAAACCCCTGGAAATGGAATTGCCACACTGGAGTTAAACTCAGTAAATTTATTTTATTTTTCACTCCTGGACAGTGGAAGCTCTGCTCTGAATCAATTAGAACAAGCCTCAGGCAAATCTGGATGTTGATTAATGAGGGAACGGTTCCATCTGGTTGGTTCATTGGTGTGGATTGGGAATGGCTGGGAAGTTTCTCTCCAAAGCAAGGACACAACAACTGCACCACTGTGGCTCCATCATTACCTTTTCCTGACAAATAGAAGGGATCCATTCTGGATGTTGTCTCTATCAATGGTGAAGCTGCAAAGATTTGAATGGGGAGCTTCTTCCTGCACCAACATCCATCTCTTGCTCCAGAAATTTGGGAAAAAATTCCACACTCCTGTGGCTGTTTTTCCATTGGCACTTGGAGTGAGTGCTGGTATCTCCCATCACCAGTGACACAGGCATGAAAAACACGGAAAACCTGGATATTCCTGTTGAAACTATTCTGTTGTCCCTTCTGCTATTGATCGCTTTGCCTCCTTCAATTAGTATATCCTATAGTGATAAGGCAGTTTCAGACCAACCCATTGCCAAGTGGGATCCCAGCATGGATCCAGGGGATGGATGAGCCAGATGGCACTTCCAGGATGGTGGGAATGAGGCCTGGCAGCTGCCAAATGCATCCCTGAGGGCAGCTCATGGCTGCCTCAGCCTGGCTGAAGAAAATCTTGGAGGAAAAAATGAAGTTATAGATGTGGAGGAGTCACTAAAGACCCATGGCTGATTTGTCCCTTCATGACCTGGCACATTTTATTCCCACTTTTCCTCCGAGCTCCACAGGGCCATAAATCATGCAGCGCTTTTGGAGCACCATATTCCTGGAGCCCGTGGTGAGTTAATCTGTGCTGGCACCAAGGGCACGCTCCAAATATGATTAAACTCCACTTCAGCAGAGCCTGGGATGGCACAAGAGCCAGGAGCAGCAATATTTGAGTAAAATGTCCTCATGGCAGGGTCAAATCCCATCCACTCCTAGGAATTTAAACATTCCAAGGTTTTAGTGTCAAAGTTCCTCAATTAACCAAACCCCAGTGCATGGTTGGGACAAATAATCCAGCATCACCCACACAAGTTGCTCCAAGGCTCCCCCAGCTGAGAAATTCCCATAAAACATTCCCTGGCTGCTTTTTGCCCTTTCCAGAGAGCTTTATTCCTATCCAAAGGCTTGAAAGGAGTGGATTTGTCTCTGGATTCTGCTGGAGAGCAGAATTACACCTTTGCAAATGACAGGTTTGGGCTGAAAATCAGAAGGGCTGTGGAGCTGTTCAAAGGAAAGCTGTAATTTTGTCCTTTTAGCCAGGAGAAAGCAAAATATTCAACCTGAGAAGAGGTTGAGTGACATTTTTATGTAAGAAGAAACAGGAAAATTGCAAGGAATAAAAAAAAAAAGGTATTTTAGAAAAAGACTTAAACACCTTAACCTGTATCTATGCCTGGAATCCTGGCTGAAGGTAACTTTTTATTTTACTCTCCTTCTGGTAAAATATTCTTTTTACACATTTTTCCAGTGGAAATAGCCTTGAAACCAATCGTAAAGCAGAAATATGGTTCATTTTCTTCCATTTGCTTTTCCTTTCATTTATCTTTAAGAACTTTCTTCTCTTTTTTTTTTTTTTAAGGGGGGTGTGGACCAGAATAAAAATCCCTCCATTTTCAAGTAATCAAACCAATATTTTAAATAACATGTACAGAAAACACATTTATGATAAAAACTGATGTTAATTAATTCAGCCCACCCTAACAGAGCAGATTTGGAGTGATTTCAGAGCCATCCTTGTGCTTTTTGCTTTACTTTTTTCAGCTTCCAGGCTTTTTACAGGACTTGGTTCACAGGAACAATTTCTAGGGCTGTGGTGGCAGGGGGCAAATCTATTTAGAGCCCCTTTTTCCTCTCGTTCTGCCTCTTTTTCCTCTCATTCTGCTTTAAGAAGATGTTTTTCTATCTTCTGTTGCTTTAGGACCTGCCTTTATTTCCAAGCTCCCTCCTTCCTTTTGGGGGGAGCCTTTGATAGGAAAATGGGAATAAGAAACGTTCCCCAATGGAAAACCAGCATGTCTGATCCAGATGTGTGCCAGGACTTCCCTTCACCTCCTGCACTCCAACAAAATTAGGGAATCCTTTTCCCCTAACCTCTCTGGGACTGTTTCACCTCACTGCCCTTTCCCACACCACTGGAAATCTGGAAAATGTGGTTTTTGAAGCAGAAGATTTGAAGTATTCTGAATGGAAGATCTTATTTTCCACCTTCCAAAAGAGGAGCAGCTTCTGAATTTTGTGCAGAGCCATGAGTGGTTCTGTGGGGAAGGGATAACCTGGATGGCCCAGTTTTTATCCAAGTGGGAATGCTCCCATCAAGGTCCCTTTGCATTCCCTGTCTGTCTTTCAGCCCCTGCCAATTCCTGTCTGCAGGGCCCTTCTCCTTCCATCAGTGCCCACATCAGACATCCCATCCTTATTCCCAGTCCTGCCAATCACCCCTTACTGCCCCTGGAGGCCTGAGCCAAGAGGTTGAGTGGGAATTCCTGGTGGAAACTGTCAGGCATCACCCAGAACTGGTCTGGCAATGCCTGATGGGTTGCAGCTCCTCTGTCCCAGTTTTCGTCACTTTGAAAAGAAGGAAGAGTTGAGGAGGAACTCCAGGGTTGTTCCTGGCTGGCTCAGAAGGAAGATTTCTTTTCCTGTCTTTCATTTATGGAAAGACGGAAGAAGGAAACCAGGGAGGCCAGTGGTTCCTTTGTCTCTGTCCCTGTGAACTCCTTTAGACTTTACACTGATCCTGCAGCCTGGCATCCTGCAGATCCCTGGAATGCTGGCACGGCCATTCCCTTCCTCCTGC
Source organism: Climacteris rufus (assembly GCA_013398175.1). NCBI lineage: Eukaryota > Metazoa > Chordata > Aves > Passeriformes > Climacteridae > Climacteris > Climacteris rufus. The sequence continues at coordinate 235,954 of VZRZ01007687.1, forward strand.
ACATCCCATGGGAGCATCCTGGGAAGTGGTGGAATCACCACCATTCCTGGAACTGTTCAAAACCCCCATAGATGTGGCACCTGGGGACACAGGTCAGTGCTGGCCTTGGCAGTGCTGGGGAATGATTGAACTCAAGGGTCTCACAAGACTTTTCCAACCTTGATTCCAGGATTCTGTGGCTGCTCTTCCACCCACACCAACATCTCTCTGCCACCACTCACAACCCTACAACTGCTCTGTCCAAATTTAACCACACCTGGATGGTCCTTGGACTCCATCCATGCACAATGGCTCCTGTAGGTGTGTGACCATGTCAGATGGAATCATGGAATCCTGGAATGGTTTGGGTTGGAAGAGGCCTTAAAGCCCATCCAATCTCACCCCTGTCACAGGCAGGGACACCTTCCATTGTCCCAGGTTGCTCCAAGCCCCGTCCAACCTGGCCTTGGGCACTTCCAGGGATGGGGCAGCCACAGCTTCTCTGGGCACCCTGTGCCAGGGCCTCCTCACCCTCACAGGGAATAATTCCTGCCCAAAATCTAAACTAAATTTACCCTTCGTCAGCTCCAAACCATCCCCCCAGCTCATGGCTCTGCCTGGGCATCTCACCACTCTGACCAGTGACATTTGCACAACCCAGACTCCATTTCCCAGTTTGACACTTTGTTTATCAATGCAAGAAACCAGAAGATAAAGACTTTCCAGCAACAGCCTGGAAATCTTCTGAGGTTACCTGTGGAGCAAGTTTTTCCTCCCTCCCTCCTCACGACATCCAGTCAATATTTGAGTTGATAATAAAAATCTATTTTCTTTTCAGCTTCTCTGCCTCTGCTCCGCTTGAGAACAACATGTGCCTTGTATTTCCTTTGCTTTGCTTATCAGATTCCAGCCAAAATGAATGGGCAAATCTCTTACAAACAGAGAAATTAAATGAAAACAACACCAGTGCCAAGTTCTTTGCAAACAGAGGAGTGAAATGAAAAATGCCACTCGCTGTAGATTCACCCAGCACATTGAATTATTATCTGTCATGGCCTGTTCTTACATTTGTCCTTTCCCTGGGGTTGATAAATAAGACTTCCCACAAGTTCTGAAGCTGTATCAGGAGTTGGGGAGCAGATTCTGTTCATAAATCTCGGGACTATCTCCCTGACTTGCCTGGCAGCCCAATAGCTCAAAAGTCCTGCAGTTCCTCTGTCCTGCTTTTTTAACATTTAACTTTGAAATCTTTCTTTCCTTGATCCAGAGGCCAGGTTGATCCAGCTGTGGCTGCAAGTCCAGATTTCCAAGGGAAGACCTTTGAGTACACCACAATTCTTTGGGCAGATTTTTGGCTTTCACAGGGGTGGGTTCTGCTGTTGGGGCTGTTTTATGGCTGGGCAGTCCCAGGGGTTGGTACAGCTGGGAAAAGGGAAATCCTCTGTCCCTAGGTGGTCTCACTGCTGCCAAAACGCCTCAAAATCCTGTCTCTCATGAAGGCCAGGCCTTGGCGGCACCATGTCTGCCTTCTCTGCCCTGCCCTTTGTGCAGGGAGTATGGAAAACATCCTCCAGCCAGAGGGGATGGATGGGGTACATGAAGAGGCTTTGGGTACTGAAATCAGACTTGGGCTTCTCATTTATAGATATTTGAGGTGAAATGAAATCAATGGAACAAAAAAAGAAATGAAAATTAAAGAAAAATCCAATCAAAACCAGGTTTATCAAGATTTCTCCCAGAATTTTTTTGTTTGGAAGCAGGGCCCCAGGCCTGCAGGTGAGGAGCATCTTTGTTCTGTAATTTCCAGTCCATCAGCCCCTCACTGCTCCTGGTTTTCTCCCTGCTGCTCCCTCTATCCAATCTCCACAGGAGTAATGAAGATGCCAGCTGAAGGCTCCCCAGCTCCTCCTCATGGTGCTCGTGGAGCAGAGTGTTCCAGCTGTGTCATGGGCTGAACTGGGATCTATTCCTACCTTCTGCTGGTCTGCTGGGCCCACACCTGCAGAATCCTGCCCTTTATTTGGTTTGGAATGTGCCAGATCCCTTCTCCCCTAGGTTGGTGTGTCCCAGTGTTCCCTGGGAGCACTGGACACCCTCCTGCTCCATGGTTTTCCCAAGTTCAAAGACCTCTTGGGTGACAGCTCCTGTATTTTTTGGCTTCTTAGTGGAAAAATTGCTTTATGAACAAGTTCAGTTTCTAAAATTGTGCTTGAAATAATTCCTATTTCTCCCACATGCTGGTGTTGTGGGAATTATTACAGGATCATGGAATAGTTTGGGTTGGAAGGGATGTTAAAGATCCAATGCCACCCCCTGCCATGGGCAGGGACACCTTCCACTTTCCCAGGTTTCTCCAAGCCCTGTGCAACCTGGCTTTGGACACTGCCAAGGATGGGGCAGCCACAGCTTCTCTGGGAAACCCATTCCAATGAGGTCCCAGCTGGTTCTGCAGCCCAGTGTGTGCTGGGCTGGTCACCAGTGCCACAGCAAAGCTGAGCAATGCAGGGTTCCAGATGCCTCCTGAAAACTGCCCATGGATCTGCCAGACTTGCTTGGAAAATCCCTTCCCATGGAAACCCAGATGCCTGAACTGTTCCGGCTGTGGCTGTGTCATCTGGAAAATCAGTGGCTTTGAACAGAATGGGCATTTTAATTCCTTTTGGAATGTTTGGTCGCCTCAGATGTCTGCAGAGGGTCTGTGGCCTGTCCGGTGGTGTGACAGGCCGTGCCTTGGTCACAGCTCTGCAGGGAGGACACTGAGGACACACGGAGAACATTCCTGTCTTGCCATGGCAGGATTTGCTTCTGAGGGCAGTTTAACTCTCTGTAGTCAGGGATGTTTGTCTGGAATAAATTTTGCTTCTCCAAACCACTTCTACCTCACAGGTGGTATTGCAGGCCCCAAAATTTTCTTTCAGTAGGGAAACTTTCCCACTTCCAAAGCTCAGTGTGGATGCCAGAGTTTTGCCCTACAATGTAACTATTTATTCCCCCATTCCTGCTTTTTTGTTTTGAATTGAAAATCTCCTGTCTGCTCCTGGCTGGAGCTCCATTGTTCATCAGACATTTATTAGCTTGTATGGTGGCTTGGCTATTATTCCTCCCTGAGTTTTCTCACTTCCTCCAGTTTTTGTTCCTTGACAAAATAACAAAAGCCTCACTTTCCCTGTCTCATTTTTATCCCTTCTCAGCTTCTCCTTATCACACTCTTTTCTTGTTTCCATTATCAACATGCCCGGGCAGGGCCTTCTGTCTGCAAGCCCCGAGTCTGAGTCTGGCTGCACAGCAGGGCTGGGCTCTTGCCAGCTGCAATTTCATTTTCTTCTCATTTCTCCAAGCTGGTCTTGCTGGACTCTCATGGTACCCATATCCATGAGCTGCTGCTCACTAAGTGTAGGAACAGATTTCATATTCCAAATAATCTGTGCTTTAAGTAGTTCTGGAAACAGTGAACAGCCCAGCTCTGGGCAAACCTGAACCTTAGAGGGATCCCCATTTCCTTCAGCGACATTTTTTTAGAATCATGGAATATCCTGAGCTGCAAGGCACCCACAGGGATCACCCAGCCCAGCTCCCGTCCCTGCACAGACACCCCAACAACCCCACCCTGGGCATCCCTGGCAGTGCTGTCCAAACGCCCCTGGAGCTCTGGCAGCCTTGGGGCCGGGACCATTCCCTGGGGAGCATGGGCAGTGCCCAGCTCCCTCTGGGGGAAGAACCTTTCCCTGATCTCCAGCCTGAGCCTCCCCTGGCACAGCTCCAGCCGTGCCCAGGGTCCTGTCCCTGTCCCAGGGAGCAGAGATGGGAGCTGCACCTCGGGAGTCTCCCCTCAGTCTCCTCTGCTCCAGCTGAACAACCCAAGTGTTCTCAGCCTCAGCTTCCCCTGAAGACCCTTCCCCATCCTCGTGCCCCTCCTTTGTATTCTCTTCCAGCTTTAGATCTTTCTTACCCTGTGGCATCTAAACTTTCCAGGCTACTGCAGTTGGATTGCTGCCAGCAGGGACTGGACCTGACCTCCACATTGCAGGTAACCAACACTCCAGGGACTCCAGGAGCAGGACTGGCTGAGCCCTTGGGGTGCCTTTCCCAGTGCCAGGCAGCCCGTGGGACTGAGGACTGAATGTCTTTGTGCTGAAATGGCCCCAGTTGATACCTCGTGTCTGGTTCAATATAGCAAGACACATACGTCACATCCACATTTATCCCCAAAATGTTCATGTTCCAGGCCCTTTGGGTGGTATTTTCGCTCATTCTAAAATGAAGGAGACAATCGCATCTTGCTCTATTTTTTTTTTTTTTTATGGGAAGCATTACACAGTTTGGCTCCCAAAATAGTGTGTTCTGTATTCCCACATGCATCACCTGATGGAGAAATCTGGAAGAGCTGGAGATCTCTGTGCTTTAATTAAACAGTCAAATTGATGGGAACTCAGAAATACATTGAGTACTGGCAGGTAACCGAGCTCCCCTCATGCTGTTCCTGCTCCCCTGATCCTGAAGCCACGAGAGCAGCGTGAGGGTGACACATCCCGCCAGGCACAGGGACACCTCTAACACAGGAAGAATCCATCCTCAGTCCTGCTGGCCAAGAACTGAGGGGTCTGGGGGCAGACAGGGCCTCCCCAGGGGGCTTAGAGTGGGTGACCAAGAGTCCCAATGGATCATGTGGGAAATGGTTTTGTTGCCATTTGGGCGCTAAAGTCTCATTTCTCTACACCAAACTCACTTGGTTTCCTGTGCATGAAAACAAAGGGGATTCATCCCAATCTCAGCCAGCTCATACAAGGTCCCACCTAGAGAAGCCTGTTTTTCCCATGGATTTTAAATTGAGCCTCAGGCATTGGGTTCAAACGCTCAGCCCTGCTCTCAAACCCACGATGGGGTGGGCAGGATCCACCCAGGATCTTCAGGAATTTCATAACACAGCAAATGTTGCTTTGCCTCCTCCCTGGAGCATCAGGGGCTATCCCAGGCCCCTCTCCTCTGGTCCCTGTCCAGCTGAGGGTGTCAGAAGCCTGAAAGCCCCCCTTGTGTGGGGATCCCAACGGGATCATTGACACATCAGAGCTCACAGTTCATCCCTGCAACAGGAGCCTTACCCTGGCACCAGTGGCTGAGAAATTGTCACACTGAACCAGCTGCTGCCAGAATTCTGATTTGCAAAACTCTGCAGTGACCCCTTGGTCCCAGAATCACTTCTGGGCTTTCATTCTTGAAATTCCTCTGGGGAGAGGACCAAAAACAAGAGTAGGTGACCAAAGCAGGGAGGAACTGAACTCCCAGCTCTGGGAGTGTGGATGTCACACTCAAGGCCCTGTTGCAGGCAAAAGGGCACATGCAGCACATATGAAGCTAAAAATACCCTGTTACGGTAATTAATCTTTTGACAGCCTGATAGTCCAAATTATGTGATAATTACAGAACAGCCTCATTAATACTATTGTCAAAATCATTGTATATAAACATCCCTCCATGTTGGAGCTCTCACAGTCTTTGTGTGCTCCTTGCCCCAGGGATGGCAGAGAGCTCCAATCCCATCTCTGCTCCTGTTCTGGGGTGAGCATAGGGATGGACGCTCCCCAGGGATGGCAGAGAGCCTGGGAGCAATCTTATTGTCCGACTGGGCACCACAGGATGAAAAGCAGTTTATTACATTTCCCTTGGTTCCACAGGCACTGAACCAGGTTAATCACAGCTCCAGATGTGTGGCTTGATATCACAACAGGGCAGGATTAAGGTCATTGAAGTGTCTTGTAAACAGATTCATTTTAGCACATAGAAATTGGATATCACTAGAGTAGAATGATAGAAACACAGAATCATGGAATGGTTTGGGTTGGGAGAGACTTTAAAACTCCTCTTGGTTCCACTCCTTGCCATGGGCAGGGACACCTTCCACTATCCCAGGGTGCTCCAAGCCTGTCCAACCTGGTCTTGGACACTGCCAGGGATCCAGGGGCAGCCACAGCTTCTCTGGGCACCCTGTGCCAGGGCCTCCCCACCATCTCAGGGAAGGATTTCTCCTGGATATCCACCTCAATTTCCTCACTTTCAGTTTGACTAAAGGTAGACATCAACAGGGGACAACTCAGCTCAGTTTAGGAAATGGTGCACACATGTCCAGGGTGTGCATGAAACAGCCCCACGGCAACTCCGCGTGATCCAGGTTTTCCTGTAGCCACCTCTCCCAGCCAGAGATGCATTCGTCCTCCATCAGCCACTGCTGATTCCTGCAGAGCTCCTGTGCCAGGCTGTGCTCAGCTTAACCTGTGATGGATGGAGGATATAAAGGTGATGGATTACATATGTTAATTATACAATTACAGGGAAGGTGGAAAAGGGTGCTGGTAAAAAGGAAAATTACTTTGCAAGCAGATACCAACTCCTGCAGCACAGATGGAAAATGCAAAATAGGCCAAGACAGGACTCTGCCTGCAGCTGGACTCCCTGAAAGCTTGTCCAAGGCAGGTCTAGTGGGCAGAGAGAATGGAGAGCTGTATATTTGCATTTTATGGCCAGGGTCACACTATCATTTTTATACATGAGATCCCTGGGTTAATCTTGCTGAGAGTGCAAGCTCAGACAGGGCAACTGCTCTGAGCACCTTCTGTGGAGGCAGAACAGGAGCTTTGGTTTGAACATAGAATCATGGAATATCCTGAGCTGGAAGAGACCCACAGGGATCATCCAGCCCAGCCCCTGTCCCTGCACAGACACCCCAACAGCCCCACCCTGGGCATCCCTGGCAGCGCTGTCCAAACGCCCCTGGAGCTCTGGCAGCCTTGGGGCCGGGACCATTCCCTGGGGAGCCTGGGCAGTGCCCAGCACCTCTGGGGGAAGAACCTTTCCCTGATCTCCAGCCTGAGCCTGCCCTGGCACAGCTCCAGCCGTGCCCTGGGTGCTGTCCCTGGTCCCAGGGAGCAGAGAGCAGAGCTGCACCTCGGGCAGCCTTTTCCAGCAGATCTTTTACTCAGAAATAACCTTTAGGAACTTGAAAACCCAGGGACTCTGGGAGACCGCCCCCCCCTCCCCCCCAGGATGAGGAATCCCCTTGGGACCGGGCACTGCCCCATTCAGGTGTCCCTCACATTCAGCTCACACCTGGAATTGTCAGGGTTGTGAGTGCCCAGTTGGTGTAACCAAAGCCTTCCCAAGATTTGCATCCTGGAACGCAGATGCTGGTAAAGAGCAGATTACATAAGAGCCAGCTTTGTTTATTTGCTTCAACTTCAGCTTGGATTTGAGAACAAATAGAGGAATTGTCCTTTTTTCCCTGAAATAGTCTGAAGGCAGCATGGGGCACCGGGAGCCCTTTCCATTATTCTTCCCTGCCCTGCTCCAGGTGATGCTGGGGCAGGTGAGCGGGATCTGGGAGCATCCTGGCCCAGGTGAGCTCTCCCAGTCTGTCAGGGAGATAACCTGGGAATTACCTGGGAATTATTGTCAGCAGAGAGCCCCAGCTCAAGGCTCTGCTGGGGAAACACCATTGAAAATTCACTCGCTAATCCAGAGGGCTCATCCAAAGAACACATTTACATTTCTCCACTCCTTTTTATCCCTCAGGATCCCCTCAGAGCTCGGTGTTATGTTCCCATGTACAAAGGGCTTTTATTCCCTGCTGGATTTCACTGTACAGAGGGGAAAATAAAACTCCAAAAGGTTTCCCTCACACACACAAAGGTTTCTGGGTGACAGCACAACATGGATATGGTAGAGCCATTTGTGGATCCCTAAGGAGCTGTTGTATATTCCCTTTGCTAAGAGTGAGGGAAGCTGAACCCTATCTACAGGAAATTGTCCCTCCTGTGGACCCATCCAGGGCAAAAGCAGGAAAACATCCCTGTGCACTGAGGGGACACCAGGAGTGGGGAGATGGAGATGCCTCCTCTGATAGGCAATTCCAACTTGGAAACAGGACTACTCCAGGATGTGATTTTTGGTAAAGCTTTAGGGTTAAATCCCCCAGGAATGACCATTTGCAAGGATCTTAGGAGAAAGGGAATGTCTTGTCACAGTCTTCTATAACGGGATGGGCTGAGAGGGTGCAAAGGGGGTTTGTGTGTTGCTATCCCTGGCATTGCCTCTGGCTGATTTGCAGTTGTCACCTGCTGAGTGACCTTGCACTTGTCTGGTCTCACTTCGGCCCCTTGAAATGCATTTTTGCTACACACAAGATTATTTACAAGACAAAAAGGTAATTAACTGATTATTTCTAGTGCCCTCCTCAATGTCCATGATTCCTAACTGGACTGGATAATAGTGGGAAGTGCTAAGGACTTGGAACACCAAAGTTTGCCCAAAGGAACTGAGATTCTTGGGGTTTTCCTGTGCAGGGCCAGGAGTGGGACTGGGCGATCCTTGTGGGTCCCTCACACTCAGGATGTTCTGTGATTTTGAGGCAAAGCAAAGAAATAAATTCCCAGATTAGGACCAAGCCAGTGGCTACTCTCCCAAACCAGGGGAAAAAGAATCCCTGACATTTACAGTGTAGTTTGGGACTGAATACACAGCTGGAGATCTCACAAAAAACCAGTGTTATTCCAATGAAATTGGGGATGAAATGCCCATTTTTGCAATTTTTTCCCATTTTCATTAAATAGATCCAAGTACGCCTAAAGGAAAAGGGCTTGGAGGAACAGTCCTGCTCCTGGAAGACCAGGAAATATAATGGTAACAAGGGACTAAAAAGGAACTGCCTAATATTAAGAAAGACAAGATAAAAGTAGATATTAGATAAAGCTCTTGGTGCTGAGGTTTGGGAGTCCAGGAATCTCGTGCATGGGAAAAGGCCTGGAAGCTGCATTGCTTGGGACCATCCTATCCAGCTGGAATCTGTCCTGGGAAACTTTTCCCCTGTTAGGAATACAAATCATCTTCCAATAAAGGCTGCAAAGGTGAGAACTCTACACGGTTTTAAGAATTTTTTTTTTGTTCTCATAACTGGGAGTTTGATAAGCCAGGAAGAGTTTTCACCCTGCATCCATAAAACACAGGATAACCCCCACGGAGCAGCTCTATCATGGTGTCCTTGATGGAATCCGGGGCTTCCCAAGGCATCCCTGCCCCGAGGTGAGAATCCTATGTGGTTTTAATTTTTTTTTTTAATAGAAGCATATTTTTGTTCCCATAACCGTGGGTTTGATAAGCCAGGAGGGTTTTTCACCCTGCATCCATAAAACACAGGATAACTCCCACAGAGCAGTTGTATCATGGTGTTCCTGACTGAATCCAGGGGCTTCCCAAGGCATCCCTGCCCTGCTGGCACTGCCAGGACAAGACACAAGAATCACCATTGTCACCATTGTCACCATTTGTCACCACTGTCCTATAGAGCAGCTCATTGTCCTCACTCCTAACCCTCGTGGCTGGAGCTGGCAGAGAAAATCCCTGGATTTCCTATGGCTGTGGTGTGTCGCTCCAAACCCAGAATCCCTGGCAGAGCAGGGCTGGGACATGCAGAGCTCATCTTGGATGGGGAGAGTGTGCTGTGAGCCCAGCAAGGGGTCCCTGCTCCCCAAATCCTGCAGATCAAAGCAGGCAAGCCCTGGAATGTGACCTTTATCCGAGCTCAGCAGCTCCAATCGATGTGTGTCAGGGGCTTGGAGGGAAAGGGCACCGGGAAGATTGACTGGGATTGATGGAAAGCATGTCCTGTCTCCAGGCACAGGAGGGGCTGCTTTGGGGGCAGGGAGAGGGGGCTGTGCCCAGGCAGGGTCTGGAGCACCTGGAATTCACAGAACCTGCACTGGTTTAGCCTTTGCCACTTGCTCCTCATTCAGGCTTTACTAAACTGAGAGGAAAGGAGGAGTTCATTGGAATTGTTTCACCAGCAGGGATTTGACCCAGGGTGGGGAGATCAATTCAAAGCAAACAGAGAGGATGAACCTGCTGCTTGTACTGGGAAAATATATCCCGGAATAATGGAATTAGGAACCTTAAAGCCCATCCAGTCCCATCCCCTGCCATGGGCAGGGACCCCTCCCACTGTCCCAGGCTGCTCCAAGCCCTGTCCAACCTGGCCGGGGACACTGCCAGGGATGGGGCAGCCACAGCTTCTCTGGGCACCCTGTGCCAGGGCCTCCCCACCCTCCCAGGGAACAATTCCTGCCCAATATCCCATCTAACCCTGCCCTCTGGCAGTGGGAAGCCATTCCCTCTTGTCCTGTCCCTCCATCCCTTGTCCCCAGTCCCTCTCCAGCTCTCCTGCAGCCCCTTTGGGCACTGGAAGGGGCTCTGAGGTCTCCCTGGAGCCTTCTCTGCTCCAGGTGAGCACCCCCAGCTCTCCCAGCCTGGCTCCAGAGCAGAGGGGCTCCAGGCCTTGAAACACAGGGAATTTGTGACGTCAAACATATTTTTCCACTGTTACCTGGCTCCTGGCACATCACCCATCCAGGTCTCCTCTCCCAGCCCTGCACAAATGTACCTGGGAATTCTCCTTACCCCAACCTGTTTTGCTCTAACTCCTGGGACACCTGGGATTTCCCAAACAAGTGGGAATTTCATGTTAAACCTGGACAAGCAATTTGCTTGGCTCACATAGATTAGTAGATCTTGATTTAACAGCTCCACTGTTCACTGATTTTACCCCCACTGCACCCAGAATTCCCCTCCTGCTGCAGAGAGCTTGCCTGGAAAATCCCACATCCAAGCACAGCACATCCTGCTGAAGGAAGGAAAGGTTGCAATAGTTTGTAATAGGAGGGAAAATAAATCTATTCTCTTCTATTTTTTGTTTTTTAGTCTCTGCAAAAGTCTTCATCTGAGTGGCCACAACACTGGAAAATCAGGAATTCAGACAGGAAAGCAGGAGCGTGGTGCCATCAGAGGCCTCAGGGCTGGGCTGTGTGGGCTGGGAGGTGTTTTTGAGCCGTGATATCTCAGATATGAGTCAGTGGCAGCCCTGTTAGCCTGGGATTGCCTCTCACCAACTCTCCCTGACCATTTTCCTGCAGGAACTAAAAAAAAAAATCTTTCCTGGGACACGCTGCACATGCTCAGTCCCAGCACCAGCTCCAGTCCCAGCTCGGATTTTCTGTTTTTATTGATAACAGCACTTGGAAGAGATAAAAGGAGATCGTATTTTTCCCGAGGAGACTGCTCAAGTGTTGGCAGCATCTCGGATTCAGAGAGAAGAATCCCAGATTCATTTCAAGATTTATTTTTTTTTTAATAACCCTTTTAAGTTTCCTTTTCCTTGCCTGTATTTTCTGTATCTTTAAGATAAAAAAGGCCAGAATTTCAGCTTTTTCCCCCTCAAAAAAACCCAAACACCCTCTCTCAGGGTTTATTCCCTGCTACTTTCTTTTTCTGCCTTGGTGGAAGTTGCAAACATGAAACCAGGACCTTGTGGGAAGAGGAAAAAAAAATCCCATGAATTATGGGAAGAATATGAAAAATTAAACCAACAGGAATCTACAGCAATAGCAGGGATGACAAGCAAGCAAATAAGCAGCATAAGCATCCCAAATTAATTTCTTGTTCGCTGTCAGCCCCACTGTGCTGCTCCATCAGGGGGACAGGGTTTCATTTTCCCTGCAACAATTCCTTCGGAGCACCACTCCGGGATTTGATGAGGTTATCTCGGCCCAGGGACAGAAGGAAAGAGATCTCTTATTTTAAAAAAGAGGAAATAAAAAGATCTTCTATTAGAGGAGCCAAGGAAGACTCATCTGCCACGTGCCCAGCACATCCATGGTTTATTTTCCTCCCCTTTGTGCCTGGATGTGGTGCTGGTGCCTGATCCTGTGCCCCAGGTCAGACTCCTGTCCCCAGGCCATGAGCATTCCCTGACTGAATTCCCTCCCAGGCTCTGCCCTTGGCCATGCCAAGGCATTCTGGCTTCCCTCAGGAGCAGGCACACAGCCAACACCTGTGAGTGCTGCTCCTCAGGTACGATTCCAAAATCCAAAGGTGGACATGGGGCAGGAATAACTTTGGATGTCTGCAGTGTCTGGTGTTCCTCTGTGCAGCGGGAGGGCTGCTCTGTGCTGGTGGATTGCTCCATGGCACAGATCCTGTGCTTCCCACACCATCCCCTCACTTCCTGCACCATGGAGCACTTTAGCCAGCGGTGTTGCCAGCTGTGCAGGTTCCCAAGAGCAGGAACTGAGGAAGAACTCGGCTGTTTCTGGACCATGTCCTCACCAAAAAACATTCTCTGTCTGGTGTTGTCTCAGGGAGCTCCAATTTGGAGATTCCTGGAGATTCTGGGCATTGATCTACCCCATCCAGCAGCACAGCAGGAAACTGGGCTGTGTTCTCACCCACCCCAGGCAAACAAAGTGACCCCAACATCCTGCCTGGCTTTATTTCCAGTGATCCAACTCCTGCCCCTCTCCCATCCCTGCGGATAGATGTGGATGCACACATTCTCTCACTGCTCCTACTTGGATCATGCAAATCCCTCAATGTCTCTTATTCACAACCAAAGAATTTCTGCCCCTTCCCCATCATGAAGAGCCCAGTTTGGCTCCTCCCTCCTTCCACCACCGTGGAAATATGGAATTGTTTACGTTGAGAACAACTTTTAAGAGTCCAGCTGTTCCCCAGCACTGCCAAGGCCACTACAATGTCCCCAAGTGTCACATCCACACATTCCCTCTCCAGGGATGGGGATCAAATCAAATTGCATCAGTTTGAGAGCCTGTAGCAGCAGATCAAACTGGAATCCTGCATTTTCCTCCCTAAATCCCACACCTGACACTTCCAGCAGTCACTGCCCCATGTCACCCCTCCTGCTAACCTGACTCCTGTTTAAATCCTTCACCTGGGACTCATGATTCCCAGAAATCTGCTTCCTTCCAGAGCATTGGGGCTGAGTTCCCAGCTCTTAAAGGGCCATGAGAAATCATATATTCCCCATTGCTTCCTGCCTCCCAGAAATGCAGCCAGGCACGCTCTCGCTGTCCCTTAAATCTGTACCTTTTTATGGGAAAAACATTGATCCTGGCCCAGTTCCACATTGTAAACGGCCTAGGCTGGATGTAAGTTTTCAGCAGTTGGGCTGGGATTTGTTTATGGAATTGCTTGCAGCTATTTAATCAAGGTACAACTGAGCCTGAGAGTAGAGGAGCTCCAAGAAACTGGTGTTAAATCTCCCCAGGGAGCCAAAGGTGTGGAGCCAGGGGCAGTGTCCTCATTGACAAGTGAGGCACTCCCACCTGAGCCACCAGAGCAGGTGGAGTGCCAGTAACCAGGATCACACAAAAGCCCAGTGATGGCCCAAAAAGTCGTCAGTGACACATCCATGAATCCTCTATTTGGAATATGCATGGCCAAGAAGGCACAAAGCCCTGGTCAAGGAGGAACTCAGTGGGGCAAGGTCAGAGCAGTGAGCACAGGAGGGCCTGGAGCAGCATCAGTGAGGACAGCCCTTCAAAGGCCTCTCCAAGGTCTCATCCCACCCTTGGCAGTGAGGACAGCCCTTCAAAGGCCTCTCCAAGGTCTCATCCCACCCTTGGCAGTGAGGACAGCCCTTCAAAGGCCTCTCCAAAGTCTCATCCCACCCTTGGCAGTGAGGACAGCCCTTCAAAGGCCTCTCCAAGGTCTCATCCCACCCTTGCAGGGACAGCTGAGCCCCAGGGAGGGTCGGAGCCTCTTGGTGCCCTCAGGACCTGGGCACTGCTCAGGTGAAAGGAGCTCCCAGCTCAGATCTCAGCCAGGAGAGCTCCAATCCTCATGGCTCCTTCCAAGGCCTGTTCAGAGAGGTTGTTTTATAAAATTGGTTCTGTGCCAACACCAATCCTTGAAGTATGAGGTGTTCCAGAGCACAAACTTCACCTGGCTGGTGATCCCCACCCTCTGGGCTGCCTCTTACCCTGCTCAGGGTGTGCAACCTTGACCATAATGGTTAAATTCAGGCGATTTTTTAATCTTCTCATTTGATGACATTTGTCATTTTTAAGCATTTGATCCTCCTGTGCCCTCAGGTGTCCCCTGTGTTTGCTCACAGTGCTCTGACAGAGCAGGTTGGCTGTAAAACCATCACCCAAATAGAGCGATACCTCCTTCAAGGTGCCTGGCCCACAGGCCACAGTTTTTTCAAGACATTCAGGCTTAAATTTTTTATCTTGTTCTCTCCTATGCCTTTAAAAGTTTGTCAGGTTTCACATAGTCAAGGAGAAGACCCAAATTTGCTGTAAACCAGGCGGGTATTTAAAAGCAACTTTTCCAAGCACTACTTCGAGGCCTTGGGGGCTTCCAGGATCCACCTGATGAGCTGAAAGTGCACCCACAAACACTTCATGAGCTTCTTAGGTGCCAGTGCTCTGCTGACAATTGGTTTTCCCAAATGCTGGTTCTGGGTCTCTCCTTCTGCTCTTCCTAAAGTCCCAAAGGGAGCTGAAATGTTCGGATCTTGCAGCTGGGAAGGTCCCAGGGATTGCTGGGTGTGGGAGGGTTTAGTTTTAGCTGTGCTAACAGTTGTCTGGGGGTCAAAGGGACTGTTGCATAACTCCTGGGAATGTCATATCCCATGAAACTCAAAACAAATCCAGGTATTCAGGCATAAGGACCAGACTCCTTGATGCTGAGTGGGGCTGTGCTGCATCTTGGGAATTTTAGCTGGGATTGAATGATGAGGAAGTAGAAGAGGTTAAAATAACCAGTGTTGGAGGTGAAAGAAACCCCACTATGGATTTCAGAGTCGTTCCAAAGAAGGATTCCAGACACTGCTGCTGTCACAGCATTTGGGGCTGGAAGCTCCAACACAGAAGGATGTTTATATAAAATAATTTTGGCCATACTATTAATGAGGCTGTTCTGTAATTATCACATAATTTGGACTATCAGGCTGTCAAAAGATTAACTAAATTAATTAAAACAGTGTATTTTTAGCTCCATATGTGCTGCCTGTTCTCTTTTGCCTGCAACAGGGCCTTGAGTGTGACATCCACACTCCCAGAGCTGGGAGTCCAGTTCCTCCCTGCTTTGGTCACCTACTCTGGTTTTTGGTCCTCTCCCCAGAGGAATTTCAAGAATGAAAGCCCAGAAGTGATTCTGGGACCAAGGGGTCACTGCAGAGTTTTGCAAATCAGAATTCTGGCAGCAGCTGGTTCAGTGTGACAATTTCTCAGCCACTGGTGCCAGGGTGAGGCTCCTGTTGCAGGGATGAACTGTGAGCTCTGATGTGTCAATGATCCCGTTGGGATCTCCACACAAGGGGGGCTTTCAGGCTTCTGACACCCTCAGCTGGACAGGGACCAGAGGAGGAGGTGCTCAGGGATAGCCCCTGATGCTCCAGGGAGGAGGCAAAGCAATGTTTGCTGTGTTGTGAAATTCCTGAAGATTCTGGGTGGACCCTACCCACCCCATCGTGGGTTTGAGAGCAGGGCTGAGCGTTTGAACCCAGTGCCTGAGGCTCAATTTAAAATCCATGGGAAAAACAGGCTCCTCTAGGTGGGACCTTGTATGAGCTGTCTGAGATTGGGATGAATCCCCTTTGTTTTCATGCACAGGAAACCAAGTTTGGTGTAGAGATTTGGTGTCCAAATGGGGGCAAAACCATTGCAGATTTTTGGTCACACCCCCTGAGCCCCTTGGAGAGGTCAGGTCTTGTGAAATTCCTGGCCAAACCTGGGGTTGTTTCTTGTCCTTTTTCCCCCCAAACTTGGACCATGTTGTGTTGTGTGGTCAGTGACAGCTGTAAGACCAATATTGGCATTGAGAATTTAAATTCCCATTTTCCAGAACCTGCTGCTGTTCTGAGACCACCACGACCTCTCGCTGTGCCCCCAGCCTGGAACAAGAGCCCAGACAGCCCCTGGTCCAGAGGACTGGTTTGTCCCACTTCCACAACAGATCCAACTGCCCCTCCTCCCTCCCAGGGAGTGCTTTTCTAGCAGGTCCCTATTCCAAAGTGATGTATGGAAATGGGATCTTGCAAAAAGTCCATTTGCATGCTACATAAAACTCCCAACTCTGCAAAAAGTCCCCAAAATGGTGATGTACAGCCAGGCCTTCAGACACCACCACATCTGCTCCGAGAAGAATTAGCAAGACCTCCCCAAGCTGGGGATGATTTTCAGTGCATAAGACACTCTCCCAGGAAATCCATCACATTAATGGACAAGCTCCCGAGACACTTCAGAGGAACTGATTACAATAAAAAAGGAAGTTCCCATCCCTCCAACTGCACAGCTCTCTCACTCACACAGTCCATGACGAAAAATGATGGGCTGAGGTGGATGTGTATGGCTGGAAACTGTTACAGCCTATTCCAAGAGAAGATTATGCCACAAAATTATTTTTCCCAAGCTTTCCTTCTGTGTTTCAAACTAAATCCTCCTCTCTGCCTTGGAGCAAACTTTCGGTCGACCAAGAAATATCAAGTGGCACCGAGTTAGTTAATGCAGTAAATGTAAAAATACATGGAATCTGTCAAAGATCAAATCCCAAGGGTCCTGCACATTCCAATGCCAAAAGTGATGGGCTTTATCTTTGGGAGCTGCTCTCCCAAAAGCTCTTAGGCTAAGGTCAACCAGTCCGCACCACAATGAGCTCACACAAAAAAATCTTCAAAGCCCAGGTTAAAACAGTTATTACTGAGAGAACATTTCTTCACAAAATGACTCCTCCATCCTTGACCTCTCTGTCCCAGTCCTCAGCAGAGACCGACACCTTCACAAGGACAATGCAAAAACTGGAATTTCATAGCTCTACTGGTGATTGAAAATTGGGGACGCTGAGGAGACACTGCTTTTCCAGCTTGTTCCTATTGACCCTTTCCTGTAATACAAATGCCAAGGACTCTCTCCTGTGTCCCCTCCCTCCTCTGCAGACATTAATAGGCTGTGACATTTTTCTCTGCACATTCTGGAGGGGTCACCTCCCCTTTCATCTCAGCACTTTGAAAACTTTCTCTTGCCACAAACCTCTCAACTCTACTCATTTCCCACCTGCATCTGAGTGCACTCCAGCCCCACCTCGAGTCCTTGGGGGCAGTTTGAGGCACCCTGACATAAGAAGGATATAAAAGTATAAGGGAGCAACCTAAGAGGGATACGAAGATGGGGAGGGATATACAGGGTGGGGGCACTTGGAATGTTCAGCTGGGGCAGAGCAGGCTGAGCTCAGACCTCACCAGGGGCACAGCTCTGATCTCTGCTCCCTGTGACAGGGCAGGCTCAGGCTGGAGATCAGGGAAAGGTCCTTCCCCCAGAGGTGCTGGGCACTGCCCAGGCTCCCAAGGGAATGGTCCCGGCCCCAAGGCTGCCAGAGCTCCAGGGGCGTTTGGACAGCGCTGCCAGGGATGCCCAGGGTGGGGTTGTTGGGTGTCTGTGCAGGGCCAGGGGCTGGGCTGGGTGATCCCTCTGGGTCTCTTCCAGCTCAGGATATTCCCTCTGCCTTGCATGATGATTCCATTCCGAATTCAGCAGGCAATCCCTGGCACTGATTGTTTATCTTCTCCGCTCCCAAGTCCTTGCTGTTCATGGCGCTCCTGGGCTCAGATCTGCTGTCACCTGCAATACAGGTGGTGCCTTTTGCACAACTTCATCAGAATCCTACAAGAGTTCCCTTCCTCTTTGTACCCCAATTTATCGTGTGACCAAGTTGTTCACTCCCTCTCCATTTTTATATAAAAAACCTTATGGTTTTCAAGAAAAATTATGTTGTGTCATTACCCACTGCTGCCCAAGCACAACTAATTGAACTTGCAAAAATATTTACATTCAAGCTAGCATGGAACTGTTTCGGGAGAGTTTGGGGTTGCACTAACTGGGTATTTTTTCTCCTGAAAAATAAACACTTTTCTTCTTTTGTTGGTGCCATTCTCAGGCCAACCATGAAATTTCTTCTTGAACAGAAAGGAAAAACTTCTGACTTTGAGCTAGAAGCTGCTCAGGGTACTCACTGGACTTCTGGGAATTCTGGTTCCATTTTTCACAGTTCCTGCCAGGATTTTTAGCTGCATTTCTTCCACTCCAGGTCTGCTGCAATCCACTCACTCAGCCACTCTCCCTGGTCTGGGTAATGATATTTATTCCAGCTGAGTAAGTCCAGGAGGAGAAAATGATGGACTTCAATTGAGGTCATATTTTGCTGATCCCCGTGTCCTAAATTTTCTGTAATGACAGGAATCCATTTCAGCTGGTAGATCATGGTATCATCATTAACAAAACTCAGTGATGGAAAGGCTAAAGCAGTCCTGAGGAAAAGGCCAGGGATAACAGCCAAGATCTCTATCAGAATCCTGTGGTGGACAGGAGGTGACACCGAGAGGGGATAACTGAGGTTGGTGTGGGATGAGGCCACAGAAATTCCTGGGAATGGGGCTCTCCTGCACTATCCCAGTGTGTCCATCCCTGGTTGGAACAGGATGCTCTTTTTAGCAGGAAAGTGGTGTTTGATGGAATTCCTTGTTAAGAAGTGTTGTTTTCTGCCCCATGGGAAGAGCAAACCTGAGACTGTCCCATGTCCATGTGGGCAGAGGGGAGATGGTGACAGGACCTGGCTGCACCTTTCAGCTCAGCACAGGCTGCTCAGGGGGCCTGCAAGGACTTGAGGGTTTGGGAAGGGACTGCCAGAGTTGAACTCTCAGAGTTGCTGAGTTGATTAAAAATCTGACAGGACCCTGATAAAATGCCTTTTGCAGCTGTGAATTTGGCAGTGCAGGGAAGAGGAGGCCCAGCCTCCTGAGCCAGGAGGGTGCAGGAAATGAGAATTTGCTAAACCATCTCGTCGTCCATGGAATGACAGAAGCACATTCCTGGAGTGGCTGATTTCAGGTGAGTTTTGCCTTTTGCTGACACCTTATCCCTGATTTGGGAAGGGAGGCTCCACTCTGGCACAGCCACTCCTGGGGACACTTCTGGGACACTGGAATTTGCTCCTTGGCCTGCCCCAAGGCCACTTCCACTTTGATTCAGGTTCTCCTTTTATTTATGGACAGCCTAGTGGCTGTAAGCTGCTCCTTTGGCACTTTTAATGCCCCTGTCCTTGAGGGGTTGGGGTATCTTTGATTGGGACCTCCCAAAGTCACACCTCATTTTAACAAGAAGGCAACACCTGAACTGAGTTCCCAGCAGAGCCTCTCCCCTGCCCTGGGCAGGTGTCCCAGCACAAAACCAGCCTCTGAGCTGGGGTGGGAGAGTTGTGCCTTTGCTAAAATTCTCCAGCCCTCCTGAACCTGAAAAAACCTCTTGGGAATTGTCCGTCTCCTCACCAGACTGGAGATTGGTTTGGACAGTGCTGTTTGAACATCCAAACCTTCCAAGGGAGCACAGCCCCGTGAGCTCCTGTGCCATCTTCCTTAAAGAGCAGGGGTATGCAACCAATCCCCCCCAAAAGTGGTTCATTGGTTTGTTTTCCCCAAATTTCTGGAAGGTGCTTATTATTTACCCCTAAATTTGAGACTGATCCTTATTTTTAGCAGGCAAAATGGGTTACTGGGACTCTCAAACCCAAAGCAGCACGAAAGTCCCACTCAAAGCCTTTAAAAATCAGAGTTTTGGTCTTGTGTGTTCCTACAGATGCAGACAACGTGAAAAAAATATATAAAAATAGAAATCTCCAGGCAACTTCTCCCTGAAACACATCCTGGACTTCTGTTTTCTTAGGTGAGGCTGATTCCCAGCAGAAAACTGGATTAAATAGATGATAGGAATTAACCTCTTTTGGAGAGGAAGAGCCATTCCATGTCAGAGTTGACATCAGGGCGTGTTCAAATTGTCACTGTTGTGTTTCAACGCATTGGAGCATGGCAAGAATTTGCATAAACATGAGATGTTAATATGTGAGAACATCAGGGTGAGACCCAGCCCCAGCTTTTCAGGCCACTCCGGCCCAGCAGGGCAGATTTGTGGGCACTGTTATCCCAATCCCATGTCCAGCGTTCCTAATTAGCCATTTGCAAGGACAATGACTCCATTTGCATGCCATGAATATTAAACAGCCACTTTCCACCTGGGTTTGCACATTTGGGGCTGGATTTTTAGCCCTCAGCCACCAATTTGGAAGTTCCTATTTAAATGGAGCATTTTTGTGGAGAAAATGGATCTGTTTGGGAAAACTCCTGTAGAGTGGTGGCTCTTGTCCCTATTTTTTTCCACTGCACTGCAGGAAAAGCTGTGGATGATAAAAAGGCTGTGGCAGATGTCACCAGATGGCACTCTTACATTGATTCTTCCCTATCCTTGTTTTTTTTTTTTGGTTGTTTATTTTGGTTTTATGGCTGAGCAAATGTTCAGGATTGAAGAGACACGCTCTGGAGTGGAATTCATCTGGCAGCTTTGGTTCAGAGGGATTTGTCTTCTGAGGCTGAGTTGCGTGGTGGAAATTGTGGAGAATTCAGATGTTCTTCAGGAGCTGGCCATCGGTGTTGAATGTAATTCCTGGGAGGAGTGGCCCTACAGACCCCAGAACTTCTTTGCTCATACAAGAACACACCAGTGGCCCTCAGAATATGAAAACAACTTCCATTTCTGATCTCTCCGTGGAAGTTGGTGTCACTTTGTGGACATGATACAGGTGGCAAAACAGGCCAGTTTTATTAGAAGTGGGTGTAAAATTGTCCCTAAGCCTCACCCAGTGTTAGAAAGAAAGACTGAAGTGCAATTTTCCATCCTACTGTATAAAAATACTAATTTTGGGTCATAACAAAGGTTTTCTCTTTAGTGGATCAATGACAAAATATGAGCCCCAAATTCTCATGATGGTTCTTCACCCAAGAACCTTGGGTTTGATTTTTGTTTTCTCAGAAGCGAAGAGTTGGGCAGGGCTGTGGTCTCCCCCTGAGAGTTCGTGTCACTTTGGGGACGTGACACAGGTGGCAAAACAGGCCAATTGTATTAGAAGGGGGTAAAATTGTCCCTAAGCCTCACTCAATGTTAAAAACAAAAACCAGAGAGACTGGAACTGCAATTTTCTCTCCTATTGTATAAAAAATACTATTTTTTGTGTCATAATTAAGGTTTTCTCTTTAGTGGTTCAATGACAAAATATGAGCCCCAAATTCTCATGATGGTTCTTCACCCAAGGAAATTTGGTTTCATTTTTCGTGTCTCAGAAGAGAAGAGTGGCACAGGGATGTAATTCATCGCAGGAATAGCCCAGGAGGACCTTCAAAATATCAAAAGATTACTCTGAAGTAAAATATGCCATGGAGAAGATAAAACAATAAATCCAAAAATATTACTCAGAACATTCACCAGAATGTTCCCAACGTGGTGCTAGGAGTTAAAAATTAATCCCCACTGAAGACAGTAAATCCCACTCTTTGTTTTCCCCTGATTCTAGATTCTGATTGCTCCAAGCAAGCAAAATCCATACTCTGGATTTGTGGATTGATTCCATAAAATATGGGACACCCTGACCATGGAGAACACCTGAGATTGAGAGACAAAAACAACAGGTGATTGTGTTTTAGTAAAGCATGTTTTACAATGCTCAGATTCCAATGTGTCTTCTGTGGGAGGAGCAGATCCAGGACCTCTCAGACTGTAGGGAAGAAACCCTTTTGGCATGGAGAAATTAATTTATTTTCCGTTCCAGACCTTTTATTCCTGTTGCTTGTTCCTTACAGTACCTATTTGAACCTCTGAGCATCAAGCACTTGGACCTGCTTGTTCCTGAATATGAAAATATTCCTCAGTGGACATCCTTGTTTAGCTTCACATTGTCCCTGTTGAAATCCAGGAGCTGAAAATGCCCCAGAATTCCAATGATGCAGCTCATTAGTGCTATTATTATTAATTTAGTACATTCTTGTTGCCACACAAGTGTCACAACAGCACTTGTGCCTCTCCCCTTCACCAGTGAGAGCTGAGGCTCTGAGTTCCAACATTGATCTTCCAAAAGTCTGGAAAAACACAGGGAAAGTTGGAGAAAAAAACCTGTGATTCAAAGACTACAGAAAATGCCTTAGCCGGAGTGATTCCAGAGCTCAGGCTGGCTCATTAAGAGGAGGACAGGAGCTGATGTGATTGCAGAAGACGGATGACCTTGGGTGGTTTTTTCCCATCTCAAAAGGAAAGACTTTGCCTGGAGAGTGGTTCAGGAGCAGCCCAGGATTTAGCAGGGGCTGTAAAAGGAACAGATGCCGCAATAAAGCTGCAGTTTTACAGCTCCAGGCAGCCAGGAACACCACTTGGATCTGCTCACAAGGGCAGGAGTGTTCCAAAGGCAAGGGAAAGTTTGGTGATCCCAGTGGGAAGCAGCTCCCCTGGTAAGGAGTGCACCAGGGAAAATGGTGTTGTGCCCACATGAACAGTCCTGGAACCTCGGGGGGCTTGGTTGCTCAGGAACTGAATCCCTCATGTCCATCCCCACCCCCTGGGCTCTGGAGCCCTGCCAGGATCACAGGATCTGGTGTGGAGCAGAGGACAGCCCAGTGTCACGACAAGGGGACAGCCTGGACGCCAACCACCCCTGCTCCACCTCTCCCTGCCTGCCCTGGAACAGTGGGAAGGTCCAGTGACCTTCCCATTTGTGAGTGTGGGAGTTGCAGGATGCATCTGACTGTTCCCAGGATCCTGAAACCATTTAGGTTGGGAAAGCCCTCTAAGATCATCAAGTCCATGCAAACACCTAAAAGTGCCAAGGCCACCACTGCCCCATGTCCCCGAGTGCCACTTCCACGTGGCTTTGGTGACTCCACCACTTCTCTGGGCAGCTGTGCCAGTGCCCAACCCCCCTTTTCATGGATACACCCTAAAGACCTGATGCACAAAATGCCAATCTTCCCTCCTTTTGTCTGCATTTGTTGCATTTTCCACGACTAAAGCACCCCAAACCCTGAGCTTTGCTCTGCTGTCAGGCTTGGACAAGTGCTGGACAAAGTCTTTCCAGCTTTTTATGGATTCAGACATCTCTGAACCCGGAGTTGCCTGCAGTCCTGGAAATAATCGTGTCTTTCTGGAAGAACATTATTCTGAGGTGAATAAAAATCCCTCAGCACTTTAATGAGACCATTACATTTAGCTGCAAGTGTCTTATCCTCTTCCACAAGGTCTTCCAGGAGGAGAAACAGCTTGGATCCACCTGCTTAGAGAAACATGGCATGTCCATGAGTCATGGATTTATCTCACTGGAAATTCTCCCCCTCCATCCCCAAATTCTGCATCTTCACCCTCATTCTGCCCCTGGTTCTCCTGAGTGAGGTTTGTGCCTCTCTTCTTTCGCTGACCCCACTCCTGGGACATCCCCTTCTGAGGAAGGTTTGCTCCCTCAAGGAGTGAGAAGCAAAAGTCCCATCAAAACCTCACTCTCCCTATGCTGAAAAAATTAAATTCCTAAAAAAGAGACTAATTTAAATTACACTGGCAAAGAGGGAGCTGGAACACCTCTGCCCAAGGGGATACTCCACAGAAGGACCTGCTGCAAGTGCCCCAGCCAGGAAGGTGCCTGCAGGGAGGATGCTGCAGCTTGGAAGCTCCAGTTAACCCTTTGCAGACACCAACTCATTGGCACAGCTGCAAATGATTCCTGATAATCAGATTATTTTGCCATGCAGAAATGTAATCCTATTACTTCTAATTATGCCCTAGTGTGCAAAGCTAAACAAATCCCATCTTTTTGTTCCCCATGCCCTCCAAGAAAGTTATGTTCCATCTCGAGTTGTTATGCATAAGTATCCCTTTTAATCATTCCTTGCATTCAGCCCCTCCAGACCTCAATTATTTCTGCTCTCTCTTAATGTCTTGCAAAGATTCTGCTGCTACAAACTCGTACAACTCCTTCTCTGAGTGCTACAGACCCTAAATAGATAACCAGAGGTCATGAAATAATTTTCAGGTAACCAGTACACAGACAATAAGTTTATTTTTTTACATGGCCAAATGACAGCATACCAGACAGGTCCTATTTTTTGGAAAAGTGGGAGATTTTAATCAAAAGCAGCAAAACTCAGTGTCATAATTACTAGCAAAATTATTTTTGTTGTTCTTACCAGCATTTTGTCACTAAAACCAGTCCATTTACATCATTGCTGGTTCTTCATTATAAAAGTCCCATTTTTCTGCTGGAGGCTCTGGCAGTAGTCAATCATTACAAGGTTCCCTGCAGAACAAAGCTCCTTAGGGGAATATAGAAGGTAAGGAAAGGAGCAGTTCCAAGCCATTTTTCCTTAGAAGGATGATGGAAATGATTCCCCGGTGTAAGACACAGGACCTGCCCTTTAGCTGATGATTTCAGCTTTGCTCTTATAGAGATGAGGAGGTTCTGCTGAGCTGGGAGGCTCTAAATCATGGAATGATAAAATTCCAGCCTGGTTTGGGTTGTGAGAGAGCTTAAATACCATCCCATCCCACCTCCTGCCAAGGGCAGGGACACCTTCCACTATTCCAGGTTGCTCCAAGCTCAGTCCAACCTGGCCTTGGACATTTCCAGGATGTGGAGTCCACACCCACAGCATCTGGGAGAGATGCCACTCTCTGCTGTCCAGCCCCAGCTCAAGGTGACAATGCTGGAGCAGGAGGGTGACAGAAATGCTTACAAAACCAGGGAGACCCTAAAGCTGGGAGTGAGTGAGGAGACGAGCAGGATGTGGGTGCACAGAACACACCCACAAGGCTGCTGAGAAGAGCTGTTTGCTCAGCTCCCATTTTTGGTGAGAATCACAGGATTTCACATTTCTTTTCACAGCATTTCTTTTTCACTGCAAATTGTCTCAAGAAGTTCCTCATGTCTGTCCACACTGGTGTTTGTCTCACCCCCTAAAGGACACAGGCTGTGAAGTGCTGGCATGGCCATGTGTCCCTGCCACCTTTGTCATCTGCCCCAGGTGACATCATTGCCACAATGCCACCAGGCTCATGTGTGAACTGTGGAGCTGCTGCAAGTAATTTTTAATGGCAGTTCCTGGTGATTGATATGTCAGGATCTGCACCTGCCCAGGGTAAGAGCAGGAGCAGGGCACAGTCTGAGGGACTGAATGACTTCAGCTGTGCTCAGCAGACAAAACAATGGAAAAGTATCTGTGGACATGTCCAAGACTTCATAGCCTTTCTCTCTTGCCCAGAGATAATTACCTGGTGTCAGGGAGTTATCCCAGTACGAAAAAGAGGCAAAATATAGCTCCTAATTGGATCTGCCATTACAGGGGTTCTTGTGGCTGTCAAAGGTGGAAGGCTGAGAGCCAGAGCAACCTGTCCTTCATCATCTCCACAGCCCCTAGGATTCTCCTGAGCTCCTCTTCTCAGTGCCAGGAACCTTCTGACATCACCTCCACAGCCTCTGGGATTCTCTTGGTCAGGCTGTTCCACCTCTCAGGGCCAGGAACCCTTTGGCATCCCCCTCCCCAGCCCAAATGTGGTTATTTAGGGTGGGATTTCCAAGGCATTCACCTGCACAGGGTTGGAGCAGGTTGCACCCTGGAGCTGCTGCTGCTCAGCACAAGCACTCAAATTCCAGGACATTATTTTCCTGGAAAACATTGCACTATTTCTTTAGCAATGGCTTTTCTCCAGCCAAGAGCCAAAATCCCCCTTGGACTGATGTCCTGGTATTCCACACTCAGGGCCCATGAGTCTTCCTGTGGCCTTCTGGCAATGCCTACATAGAACATTTTCTCCTTTATTTTATCTGGGCTCTCTCTGTTAATGATGTGACAGATGTGGAATCATGGAAAGGTTGCTTGGAAAGGTGTCTCCGTTCCAGCTTCTCAGTCTAAAGATCATCCTTTCCCAGATCCCACATCATCCCTACCCAGATCACCCTATTTCCAACCAGCAGGTCAAGGTCTGGGGTGCTGCCACCATTGGGGCACCCTCCCAGTGTTGCACCAGCCTCCTGTTTAATGTTTTCCTAATATCTAACTTTAAATTCCCAGTCTGTGGATATTAATTCACCACTGGGTTTAGAATTATGGAATTACTAAGGTTGGAAAAGACCCTCAAGGACATCAAATCCAAGCTTCAGCCATGATTTTTATGTATTTTCAGGAACAATAATGAAATGTAAACCAGAGATATTTTTGATTTGTCCTCAGGATTGTTGGAGCTGGGAATTGGAGAGAGGGACTCCTGGTGTCCCTCATTGAGATGCATTTTTGGTAAAAAAGATAATAATTCCTAACTTAGAACACTGGCATTTGCTTCAGACACAACCACAGTCTGTCAGCAGAGACTTAAGCCATGGATTGTCACATCCCCGAGGTCTCATCCTCCCAACATGGCCCAATCTGCTGCCAAAATTATCTCCTTCCCTGGGGATCCCTTTGTGTTCAAAGATTTCTCTTGATGCTGCATTTCTTCAGGAAGAAGAAAAAAAAAAAGAGAAAAGAAAAAAGGCTTTAAAGTCTCATTTTGATTTGTTGGAATTGAAATTAGATTAGTTTCATTTTGAGCTGGGCTCAGTGGAAGAGTCCATTAAAAAATTAGGAGCAACAGGAAACATCGGAATTGCGAGTGCAGCATGAAAGAAGCTCTTGTCCAAACCTTGATAGAAGGGACAATGCTGAGCCTCATTGTCACAGGCAGATAATTGAAAATAGGATTGAGCTGTGTCACCACAGACCTGCAGAGCTGACAGAAACTTCAGAAAGGGGGGGGATTTTTGCAGCAAATTATTTTCATTGTTGGAAAAACAGCTTGAACAGGAATTTGATCTTCCTTTAGAAATAAGAAAGGCTTTGGAATGCCTACCAATACCACAAAGGGGGATTTCAGAGAATTCCTTTCTCTGTAGTCTTTTTTATGTTTCTTGCTGAGTAGAGCAAGCAGAATTAGGTCTTAATAGGAAAAATCCATGTATATAGGGAAAAAACCCAATCATACCTGTTGGTATTGCTACAGCAACAATGTGGTTGTTAAAATGCTGCCCTGGAATAGAGGTGCCATTGTTCCCTGTCTTGTTCTTGTCCATCATTCCTGGAAGGAATTATAACAATTCCAGGTCATATTTTGTTAAATAGCTACCAAAAAACAGGTGTGGTGGCCGCCTCTGAGAGTATTCCCAAATCAGCTCCTCCCAAATCCACCCTTCCCAGATAAACCTTTCCCCAGACCATTCCTCCCCAAATCATCCCCTTCCAAACCATCCCCACCCAAATTATCCTTTCCCAAATCATCCCTTCCCCAAATCATCACCCACCTCATCCTTTCCCAGATCCTCCCTCCCCTGCAGGCCTGTGGAGAGGCAGAAGATCCTCTGCTGGTCCCTTCTCACAGCCCATGGCCAGGAGGATTCCATGGGAATCGTTCGCTCCTTTTTCCTGAACTGCCCTTGAAGATGGGAGAAATCAGGGTGTTTCAATCACGGAATCATGGAATGGTTTGGGTGGGAAAACAGCTTTAGGACTATCCTGTTCCACATCCTGCCGTGGGCAGCGACACCTTCCACCATCCCAGGCTGCTCCAAGTCCCGTCCAACCTGGCCTTGGGCACCTCCACGAACACTTCCATGTCTGTCCGAGCTGCCTTGTGTCCACTGGAGTTTCCACGGACCAAAAGGGAGCCAGACAAACAACTAAGTTTTGTTGTTTCCCCCTGGAATGCTATCCCTGTCTGCAGGTGCCTGTGGGAAACCCAGCTGGAAAACCAGTGCTCCTTATCCGCCTTCCCAGTTAGGAGCCTTCTCACACAATAACTGGGAGAAAGGGTTCAACATCTCCCCCAAAATTTCCCAAATGCTGAATTTTCTTAAATCAATACAGTTTCAGGAGAAATAGTAAAAGTAAATTAAAACGTCATCCTTCTCACTCTTGTTGAAAAGTTGCTTTTTTTGACATTAATGCTTATTAGTAATTGCTAATGTTTATTACTAATTTTAATTATTAATATTTAGTATTCCTACTTATTTTGATGGCATTATTGTGAATGGGAACAGAAAATATCGAGCTGGGACTCGATGATTCCTGTGTATCTTGGGACATTCCGTGATTTTATTATTCTGTGATGAGTTTTCTTTGTGGAACAGGAGCAGAAACTGCAGTGCTGACAGTCCCCCGGTGGATCCACAGAATTCCTCTACATCAGCACAGGATTACAGATGTCACTGATGTCCCTTGGGGCCTGGTTCTGCCAACCACTTGTGTTTGCACTGCCTGCTATGACTTTCAAAGCCCTTGTCAGGGGTGGAAAACTGCTTTTCCAGGGAAGTTTAAGAGCATGAACAACAATAATGGGCCAGAAAAAAGGAACATTTTTAGAGCAGGGACTCAGCTCATGGAGAGGCTCTCAATGAACTGACACAATCCCAGCTTTGGTGAAGGCTCAGCTGTAAAAATCCTGGATTTGAAAGTGCCAGTCAGGAACCCTGGAAGTGGATGGTTCCCTCTGCTCTAAATGGCACTTCTTAACTGGGGCTGAGCAGTGGGAGATGCAGGGGGCTCCCTGGAATGGCATCGTCTCCCAGATCTTACCCTCTTCCATCCTTCCTCCAGAGATGAGTTTTCAGTTGCCTCCACCACACCTCCTTCTGGGGAAATGCTGTTCATATTCCTTACAAAGGTACAGCTTTTCTAGCTCCGGTGCAGAACAAGCCTTCCCAGGATGTTTGGCAGCTTTTCATCCTCTTTTCTCCAGCAGATTCACTGCCTGGGAATCCAGTAATCACAGAAATCCCTTGTTTCACATAAAAGTCACTTAGACATTCATCCAAATCAGCAAACAGTGCAAACAATTCCGTCTCACCAGAAGGACATGCTGACTCCAGTGGGTTTGGAATCAGAGCCCAGTGTTGGTTTAAGCACTCAGCATCGGATTGCAGAGAGAGGAATGAGCCAGAGCAAAACGTAAGAAAAATATTGGGAACTAAGGACATCAACAGGTTGATGGGCAGAGAAGAACTGTCTGAAAATAGCACAAAGGTCCTGCACCTGGGGAGGAACAACCAGCACAGGCTGGGGCGCACCTGCTGGAGCAGCTCTGTGGGGAAGGACCGGGGGCACAATGAGCTGTCCCTGAGCCAGGAGAGTGACCTGGGCTGAAGGAGGCCAAGGGGATCTTGGGCAGCATCAGCAAGAGCATTCCCAGCAGGTCAGGGAGTGATCCTGCCCCTCTGGCCAGCCCTGTGAGGCACCTCGGGAGTGCTATGTCCAGCTCTGGCTCCTGAGGAAAAGGGAGACATGGAGCTCCTGGAGCGGGGCCAGCGCAGGCTGTGAGGATGAGGAGGGGCCTGGAGCCTCTCCCTGCCCAGGAAAGGCTGAGGGAGCTGGGGCTGCTCAGCTCCAGAGGAGCCCCAGCTGAGAGGGGCCCTCAGCCCTGGGTGTCCCTGTGTGCAGGGAGGGCTCAGAGCAGGGCCCGGGCTCTGCTCCGGGGGGCCAGCAGTGCCTGTCCTGGTTCCCTGAGCAGGGTGTCACTTTAGCACTACGTGGGTGTGACCAAACTGAATTTTAGCCCACTCCATGTCATTTCTGATGAATTGTTAATGATGGGTCATTTCAGGAGCTGCCCAGTGCTCACCTGACCCCTCAGGCTACGAGCTGAGTGTTAAATGAGATAAGGAAGGAGAGGCAAACCCTGAGAAGCAGGGCAGTGTTTCTTTGTCCTCACACCAATACTCAGCTGGGATCACTCCCTCCGGGGAAGTACCAGCACAGCCACACCCAGCCTGAGGGGTCATCTCTGCCCTTGGGCCATCATGGACTCGATGGCACCAGCACAATGGGCAGCTGCAGCCACTGAGACCATCAAGGACTCCCAAAATATCCCATGGCTCACGGATTGCATCATTCCATTGTGAAACTCCCCGCCGTGGGGGAGGTACTGAGCATTCCCACCTGAACCTGAGGGTGTATAATCTTTGGGTTTGGGGACCTGGGCCACCACCACCACCACTGGATGGATCCAGAGAGGGACCAGAAGTTCCACAGGACCTGTGGAACCAGGTGCAACCATCACCTGATAGGACTGTGACCATCACCCTGACCACCAGGATGCCCCTGACTTTGTGGGTTAAAACCAGTCTTTTCTGAATCATTGCATTTATTGTAATCTCTAGTAAATTGTAACTCCAACCTGAAATCTCTGTTAAGGTAATTGAGTGGGGTTCATTTCTCCAGCCAGTTCACTCTCAAACCAGCACACACCTGCAGCAAAGGCACCTGGAGGATCCACATTCTCATTCCAGCACAGCAGAGCCTGCTCTGACCCTGGAGCCATCGGAGCTGTGATGCACTCGCGTCCCTCCTGTCCCTCCTCACCTCCTGCAAGGAGAGAACAGCTGTGTTTTCCGGCCATCTCTTGGGGCTCTTCTCTATCTCACCAAATATCGTCGCAGAGAGACACATTACTGTGTTTACAGCGCTCTGTTTACAGAATATTTCCTTGATTTAGGTTTTTTTATTATGATATTTTATTTTTATGGCTCTCTGCATGATCTGTTTGTTTGCATTAACTTGAGTCTAAGGTTTCCTAATCTGATTATGGGGAACAAGGCTCGGGAAGAATTTATAAAACACTCGGAGTGTAGCAATGCACCTGCATTCCTGAGCACTGGCTGGGTTTGCTCCTTCAGCCTCAACTTCTTCCTTTCTCAGGGTCTTTTCTTGAGGGGAAAGATTCTGAAGCACCTGTGGCCAGCTGGGCTCTGAACAGGGACATAAAGGTAAAACAAGAAGGACTTTGAGGACTTGTTCCTTGTCCTTTAAGGTGCTCCATGGCCGTGGCAGTGACCCAGGACCTGCCTGTCCATGAGTTTAACAGGTCCATGGGTTTGTCCAGCCCAGGCCTGGGTTTGATGGGTCAGGGTGGAGTTGGTGGAAATGGCTCTGTCTTTTTCTGACTACTTACCCCATGGTCCTGTCTTTGTGCTGTACATCGTGTGAAGGTAACAGATTTCTTTTCAATAGATCCATTGCATGACTTCACATCTATTTTCTTGTAGGAGGGGATTTTGATGTCTAATACAGCTCCTGGTTCAGTTATAGGTGCCACAATTTAAGAAAGATCTAAAGCTATTTGAGAGCATCCAAAGGAGGCTGAGAAGAGGGTGAAGAGTCTTGAAGGGAATCTGAGGATGAGGGCACTTGGAATGTTCAGCTGGAGACTGAGCTCAGACCTCACCAGGGACTGCAGCTCCTCCTGAGGGGCAGCTCCATCTCTGCTCTGGGACAGGGACAGGACCCAGGGAAGGGCTGGAGCTGGGCCAGGGGAGGCTCAGGCTGGAGATCAGGACAAGGCTCTTCCCCCAGAGGGTGCTGGGCACTGCCCAGGCTCCCCAGGGAATGGTCCCGGCCCCAAGGCTGCCAGAGCTCCAGGGGCGTTTGGACAGCGCTGCCAGGGATGCCCAGGGTGGGGTTGTTGGGGTGTCTGTGCAGGGCCAGGGGCTGGGCTGGATGATCCCTGTGGGTCCCAGCTCAGGATATTCCATGTTTCTATGACTCAGTGACATCCACAGATGCTGATGAAGGTATCCCAGGTGAGCATGACCCCTCCTTGTCCTGCTTTTGGCACCTGAAGTGTATGTGTCAGGAAAGAAGGTCTGGAGTGGGTGACCTTAGGGCAGATTCCACCCCGCTCATCTCAGTGCCAACCCCTGCTCTGAGCTGTGGCAAGAACGAGCTGGCAGAGAGGCAGCATTTGCATCTTTTCTTTGTGCATCATGTTTACCTCCAGCAACTTTTCTTTGCCTAATTGGATACAAGCAGGTAAAGAGCTCAATAATTCTCTTTTTCACTTATGCCAGCAACTGGCAAATTGCAGGAAAGATGAGCCTGGAGCCAGATGTTGGCCAGGAAATAAATTTGCCCGTGAGCAAGAGGACTTCCAGCCCTTATGTTCCACTCAGAACATGCATCAGAATGATGCAGGAAATAATGTCATGGAATTTTTTTTCTGGCAATTTCCTCCAAAAAAATCAAGGGAGGGGTTGAACAAGATCTCAGATATCCCAGGGCTTTTTATTACAAATAATAAGGCTTGCAAATTTCCATGTGAACCTTGTGGAATCCGCTGTCTCGGGGCCAACTGATTCAGGGCCTCACCCTTCATCTGTGGAATAATTTCAAAGGGATGCAGACACCTAAAAACCAGATCCATGATGGAGTTTCCATAACCTCAGAAGCCTCTGTAACCCAGAAAAATACTTGGCAGTGTTTGATGGGAACAGACCTTCTTGAGTGATGGAAGTGGAGGCTTTTACCATTTTGCAAGCTCCAGGAGTTGTGTTAGAGCATCTCTTCTGCACCCCAGAAAATATTTGTCTCTCAAACATCACACTTTTCTCTCCAAGAAGACCCAGGGTGGTAGCTGTGATTCTTTAGGATAAACAGAGCTTTCCAAAGGCATCTGGTTCTGCTGGTCAAGGGAGGGGATTGCCCTGCTCTGCTCTGCACTGGGGTGGCCTCACCTTGAGTGCTGGGGGCACTTTTGGGTGCCACAATTTAGGAAATATCTAAAGCTGTAGGAGAGTGTCCAAAGGAGGGATATGGGGATGGTGAAGAGTTTGGAGGGGCCACAGGAGGAGCAGCTGAGGGCACTTGGAATGTTCAGCTGGGGCAGAGCAGACTGAGCTCAGACCTCACCAGGGCTGCAGCTCCTCCCGAGGGGCAGCTCCCATCTCTGCTCTGGGACAGGGACAGGACCCAGGGAATGGCTGGAGCTGTGCCAGGGGAGGCTCAGGCTGGAGATCAGGGAAAGGTTCTTCCCCCAGAGGGTGCTGGGCACTGCCCAGGCTCCCCAGGGAATGGTCCCAGCCCCAAGGCTGCCAGAGCTCCAGGGGGGTTTGGACAGCGCTGCCAGGGATGCCCAGGGTGGGGTTGTTGGGGTGTCTGGGCAGGGACAGGGCTGGGCTGGGTGATCCCTGTGGGCCCCTTCCAGCTCAGGACATTCCATAATTCCACGCATCCAAGGTGAAGGGCTACAGCTCTGTGCACTGCCCAGGACAGATGGACATTACATCTGTGCTTCCCTGTGGCTGACACCCAGGTTGGATTTGGGACAGTGCAGAGAAGCTGCTGAGCACAGGAACATCATGACTTGTCCCTCTTCAGTCTGACCCCTTCTTCCCAGACTTGCTGAAGTGGCTGTGACGTGAGGGAATCTGCAGCTCCTGGGAAATGGAGTGAAACTGGGGATGGAGGGGGTTAAACACCAAAAAACAGAGGAACTGAGGGAATCTCCATCCTTGGTGATGTGACTGGGCAAGACCCTGAGCAACAACCTAAACTGACTTTGGAAGTGATCCTGCCCTGAGTGAGAGTCAGACCAGACTCCCTCCAGAGGTCCCTCCCAATAGGAATTATTCTCTTTTATGGGAAGCACAAAGCATAACCCAGCCAGATGTCCTGCCACAGCACTAGAGGCAGAAGTCTTGCTGCATTTTTCATAGGAATATCAACCTGCTTCTGTGGAGCTGGGGAAGAAGACCCTCAAAAGCTCCAGGAAAAGAGAGAAGCAAGCACTGAAGTGCTGCCAGAGGAGGAAGGAGCTGATCAAGGCAGCCAGCTCTGCAAATCAGCCCTTTCTGTTCTCCACCAGGGCAAAAGGAGCATCCAGGTACTTAACTCTGCATCTCCCTCTGAACCTCAGTGTTGGATGTGCTGCCTCCATCCTCATTTTCCTTTTGATTGTTTAAATCTCTGGTAATTGCAGGGACAGCTGCTTTCAGCAGAGGATGAACAAACAGGTTCCAAAACCAGCGTGGTTGGTGCCAGCAGCAGCTGCTGGTCAAACAACAGATCCCAGCTTCATCCCTCTGGGCTTTGCCATTGGAGAAATATCATTAGGCACTCCCTACTTCCCAGGCACTGCAGGCTGGTGCCAAATCAGTGGTTTGATCCTGGGTCAGCCTTTAAATGTGAACTTCTCCAACACCTCAAAAGCTGTGCTCTGTCTTTCCCACCTGGATTATCACATCCCTTCCTCCCTTGGAACAGGGGAACTCAGTCAAGACTTGATCCTGTCCAAGTGTACCCCAAGGAGGCAGGGCCAACCCCCAAACTTTTCTTTCTTCACTAGCACAGACTATTAAAAAGTGTGGAAAATAAGCTTTTTGTTAAAAAAAAATCCTGAATAAAAAATTTTTGAGGGAAAACACTCTCCAAATTGTGTATTTTTAAAATATTGTAATTCTTTTTTTATTCCACCTTGTTGTCTCATAACAAAATAATTTTTGCCTACCCACATCTTATTTTAAGCAGAAAAGACAATTTTTCACCATTTTGTGCAGTACTTGTGGTAAGATGGATGTAGAATTACAGTGGCAGATGTGATGAGCACAGCAATGAACTCTGGTTTGAGCACTGCAGAATGGAAACAGAGTTATCATTTCATATTCCTTGGATGGAATATTTTGTCATATTTATCAGGAAGGGAGAGCAGGTGAATCCAGAGCAGCCTGCACCTCCATGTGGAATGCTGAGGGTGGAAATGATTCTGCTGATTTTGGGGTTCCTCTACTTGGTGGGGTGCACCAGATGAGCTGTGGGTGCT
The DNA here is from genome assembly GCA_013398175.1 of Climacteris rufus. Classification (NCBI taxonomy): domain Eukaryota; kingdom Metazoa; phylum Chordata; class Aves; order Passeriformes; family Climacteridae; genus Climacteris; species Climacteris rufus. Next base: position 270,243 of record VZRZ01007687.1, read on the forward strand.
TCTGGGTGTGTTGGGGTGGGTTCAGAGCCAAGCCCTGGGGACTCTGGGACTCTCCAGAGTGGAACCAATAGCTGGGAAGTATCAACAAGAACATTCCCAGAAAAATTAGTTAATTTTTAATAAATGTTTGCAGGAAGCCACCTGGAACTACACAGGGTCTGATGGAATGGCTTCAGTGACTCTCAGGCTGCTGCCAGTCCCATTTCATTCAGTCTTTTACACATTCAGGGATGGAGACTCCACCTGTGCCCTGTGCCACGGCCTGACCACCCTTCTGGTGAGGAGATTTCCCCAATATCCAACCTGAGCCTCCCCTGGCCCAGCCTGAGGCCGTTCCCTCTCCTCCTGTCCCTGTTCCCTGGGAGCAGAGCCCGACCCCCCTGGCTGCCCCTCCTGGCAGGAGCTGTGCAGAGCCAGCAGGGCCCCCTGAGCCTCCTTTGCTCCAGGCTGAGCCCCCCCAGCTCCCTCAGCCCCTCCTGGGGCTCCAGCCCCTTCCCAGCCCCGTTCCCTGCCCTGGACACCTCCAGCCCCTCAGTGTGGCTGTGGGGACAGGGGGTAGTGGTGGACCTGGCAGTGCTGGGCTGATTGTTGAACACGATGATCTTAAAGGTCTTTCCCAGCCTTAATGACTCTGTGATTCCATGATCCAGTGATCTGGGGGTGGCTGTGGACAGGCTGCAGAACGAGATGCCACCGTGTCACCAGAGCAATGGTCCCATGGGCCTCAAAAATGAGCACAATCTTCTTAATCCCTTTCCACTCCCCCTGAGGATCTTGACTTGCCTGGGTTTCCACATTTGAGATCATTGTCTGAAATATTGCCCCTGCTCCTCCCTGCCCCCTGCTCCATGAGGGCTGTACAAGGAGCTCCGTCCTGTGTTTGCTGTACCAGGAGCAGGATTTGGCCCAGGATTGGCACCCCGGGCCTGTGGTTGTGTTTTGGGATAATGGGATCACACTCCATGGATTTGCATCTGGGAATGACCTCCTCCTGCTCACTGGAACTGTTCACACAGACAGGATTTGGGTGTTTGCAGCCCTCCCACTCCTGCCTGCTCTGTCACTGCTGTTGAGTCTCCCTGAGAGTCTGGGAAATCAGGAGGAGATCAAAGACACACGAGTGCTTTTGATGTAAAATAACAAACCCTTGGACTTCAGAATGGATTCATCTCTTGTGCAGTTGTGCTATTTGCAAGCACTTTTCCTTAATTTTGTGGCCTTTTTGAAGGGAAAGAGGAGGAAGAAAGGGTTGAGTGATATTGGAAAGCATTTTAATCCACTGCCATAACTGGTGCCAGTCCTAAGCCCTGTTCTGGGCAGTTCCCTAGGGTCTTTTACCAGCTCTGCTTCTTGTCACACCCAAATTACACATTTTCAGTGTTAAGTAAGAAGATTTCTGGCCTTATTTACTTTATTTCTCTTGAATATAACGTAACATCCTACCCTGACTTAGAAAAACTAAACTAATCAACAAAACTCCCAACCAAACCTAGCTAAAATGAAAGGATTTATTAACTGTCCTTCTTTAAGCAACAGGAGAGATCCTTTGGGATGGTCTCAGTCTGGTTATGGTGGCTCAGGGCATGAGAAGGAGAAACCCAGAGGCAGAACATGTCTTCATTGACTTAAACCTGGTCTAAGGTGGAACAACTGTCTTCATTTATTTAAACCTGGCCTAAGACAAAGCTTTGCAATCCCTTAGGATGTCAGCTCTCCTGGGTCTGCACCGGTCAGAGATTAACAAGCTGATTTTAATTTTAAGAATCAAAATATTCCAGACAGTATAAAGAAAAGTCCCCAGTTCCTTTCCTGGAGCTCCTCCTAAGTCTGAGTATCCAGAAGGAAAACACCCTCAGCAGGGACTATAATTAGAAAGGAGCATTACAAGAAAAGGAGGCGAAATTGCTCTGTCAGCCTCAGTTCTGTTTTGGCTGAGTCTATTTTCTCCACAATGTGCTTTGTCAGGAATCCTGCACTGGGCTGCTTATGGCTGTGGAGCCTAATCCTGGAATGCCTTCCTCAGGATCCTGCTGAAATGAGAGGTTAATAGGAATAGGAAATATGTAAAAGGAAAATGTAATAGGAAAAGGAGTTTCCACTGCCTGGGAATAGTCCTGCAATGGAACAGCCCCATCACCCGTGGGGAAACAGGGAGGCACTCAGTCGGATTTTTTGATGAGGCAGGAACATTCCTCCTCTGGAACCTGGGGCCCGTTAAAGAGCCACTTTTCCAAACTGCAAAATGTACACAGGAAAAATCCCATTCTCCCTCTCCTCCTCTGACAGAAGGAAAAACTTTTCTGCCGAGACTGGCGAATTTCCTGAGGAAACTCTGGGTGCAGGAGCCACAGGGCTGTGCTCTAACGAGGCGTCAGAGAAGGTAGAGGGGGATGTTCCGTGCTGCAAGTCCTGTGGCATTCCCACGGATGTTATTCCCAGCACAGACACCGGCTGTGATCACTGATGTACTCCAGGCACTGCAGACATTCTCTGGCCACTGTAACTTCCCCCCCACTTTGCAGATGTTTTATGGCTGCTAATTTCCTTTTCAATGTCTCCGATATTTGGGAAAATTCCCTGGAAGCTGCTGTGGCCACTGAACCCTAGCAGCAATGCTTTGAGCACTTGTCTTGACACTTCACTGAGTTATTCCTGGATTTAAAAAAAAATACTCATGTTTGCTGCTGCTGCAGTGGATCTGTGTGTTTACAATACTTTATTCCCTCCGTTCATTAATATTTCACTTAATGAAGACAATCACTGTTTTTACACCTGGTTGTAAGTCCAGGTTTGTGTTGTGAGGCTGTGATTGCTTTTCTGACCCGCTGGGAGTGTCTCTGTTGGTTTATGGATTAAATATCTGGGTGTATTTCTCCATATTTTCATTACTGTGCCTATTCCATTCTTGGAGCACGGCTCCTTCCTCCAGCTCTCCAAGAACATTTTTGCATTCCCATGGGTGGTGCTTAATGAAAGACTTCACAGCTTAATTTAGTGACAACAGTATTTGTCTTAAGGTTTGGAAGGGAGCGAGATCAAATCCATGAGGAGTTCTCTTTTATTAAAAAATAACTCTGCTTTCTTATTCACTGCATGTCAAATGGATCACAACAGGAGCACTTCATTATCTTTGGCTACCCCTCTACTATTCTTAGCATTATTTAAATAGCTCCTGAGACGCAGAACTTCAACTTCAGCAGGTGCTTGAGCTTTAGGAGACGCTGAAAGCAGCATCTCTGGAATTTTTCTGCCAGTCTTACTTTCTCTGTGTGCAATCAGCTCCCTGACGGGTGCAGTGGCAGCTGTGGGGTTTTTCACCCCTCTGCTCTTCACTGACAATACACAGAGGAGTATCCCAGGAGGAAAATATTCAGTTACCAAAAGCCTTTGGGTTTCTATGGCAGGGAATACACGAGTTTTGGGAGAGGATCCTTCCCGTCCCATCAGTCCTTGACTGGACATTCCAAAGTCAGAGCAGGGAAGTTTTCGCCTCGTGCTGCTGTGGGAGAGGGATTTTCCAGCTGAGCCCGTGTTCTGCCTCCTTCCCAGGTTTCACTTGTGTAGTTCCAGGCTTGCCAGCCCTCGCAAGGAGAATTACACAAAACCACAGGAGCTCATTGACCGCGGCACTATCCAGTTACAACAGACTCGGCTGTGCTGGGAATGAATTATTGATGAGGGACGTGGTGTAATGAGGGAGGGGATGGTTCCCGTGACTCACACACCGACGTCCCCACATTCCTGCAGCAGCTACAGCACATCCGAGGGATGCTCCAGAAGCTGCTCTCACACACCAGTGCCACTGGTGGTGCAGGGGAAAAGCAAGAATGAGAATTAATTACCAAAGATACAATCCCCGAGTCAATCAAGAGGGCTGAGGTTCACCTTTGGAGTGCTCTGAGCTGAACCTGTCAGGGTATCTCCCAGAACTCTGCATTTTTGCAGTAAAACCAGAAATTTTTGTGATACTTCCCTCACCAGCACTGGTGATGGGAAACAAACTTTGCCTCCAAGTGCTCCCCAAACAGCAACGAGGGCTTGAAAGTATTATTGACCCGGAGGAAGCAGGGATGATTTGTGAGTGATCAGGAAAATCAATGAGCCATGAAAATTTCAGACCCTGCATCTTCTGCAGATGAGTCACAGGCTGGCTCTGACACCCCAGAGTGAGAACTCTTCTGGATGTGTCCCTGAAGATTTCCAGGTGCAAACCTGGCCTACAACACAGTAGTATGAGGGGTGAGCACATTGATTTATTGGAATTACTTATCCAAGTCCCCAAGCCTTGGATGGATCTGGTTGAAGAATTATTTCTCTGTGAAAAGGCTGTTTTGCAAAGTGTTGGTCATGAATTTCAGCCCCAGCTCTCAGCTTTTTCTCCTATCTTGACTTTAGTGTGCATAAATTACCCAGTTGTTTCTGGGGGTTCAAACTTTATCTGGCTTTGCAGGAATATTTTGCACCCCCGTGATCAAACCCCCCCTCAGCTCCTTCCCATCACAGCTCCTGTAATTCTTTGCAAGGTAGAGCAGAACCCACTGTTTTCCACCAACTGTTTGCAGCTTGTGGCTGCGTCCAAACGTCAAGAAGCAGAAAGATTTTCTCCTGACATCTACAGAAATACTTAAAAAATGAAGTGTTTTCATTGCAGCAAGAAGCAGCTTGTGGATCCCTGAAATGCTGTCACTTCATCTTCCCAAACCTAAGAAAGAATAGGAAAAAAATTGTCTCCTAATTAAAATCCAGTCACAATTTTTGTAGCTTGTTTCTATAGGAAAAATTCAGGTAAAATGTCTCCCCTTCAGTTATTTTTTTCTGTCACTTCTCTTCCACTGACAACTTTCTTTGCTCAGATCCCTCTCAAATAGCCTTAATGCCTTTGGAAGATTCTGAAGTGGAGCTGGAGGGTTAATTCCCCCTAAATTTAAATATGTTCTGATATAAAATGTAATCTCCTGTCATCAGCAGCTCCCATAAATGCTTCTTTGCTAAAATGCCCCGTTTCCAAGCTGTGCTTTGATTTACAGTTTATCCATTCACCGCTCCTTTTGGATTGGTAGTAAAGGCTTTTATTAAGGATGACAGAAATGTTTTATCCACCATCATAAACAGGGTTTTATTAAAAAGAAAAAAAAAACCCAGAAAGGGTTGGAATGAGAAAAATGCAGGTTCCCCGTCCTCTTTTCATAACTTATTGGGGAAGACTTTGTAGCTGAGTCAGCTGCTGAGTTGCCATGTTTTTCTCCAGGAGGATGCAAATTTAAGTGATTCTGGGTTGTAACTGTGATGTGTTCAGGCTCTGGGGTACCCACAATTACTGTCAGAAGGCTCAGGATTTTGGGAAAGAAATAGGCAGTTTATTGCATTCATCCTGCAGGGAACGAAGGAGTCCTGCCTTACACCCCAGCCTTCTTTGGGATACACCACATTTATCCTTTTCTGTTGCTCCATCTCTCAAAAAAAAAGGGTATTTCATTTTTTTTAAGGTCTTCTTTGTATTTGTCCTTTCAGGACTGACATTAGTTATGTGAGGCCTTGCAACAAGAGGTCCTGGGATTGCCAGGGACAGACAATTATTGCACATTTCAGGATCAGTCTCTACCAGTGACACTTCCACATTCTGCTGAGCTTTTCCCAGCATTCCCTACATCAATCAGAGAATCATGGAATGGTTTGGGTTGGAAGGGACCTTAAAGCCCATCCCATCCCACCCCTGCCATGGGCAGGGACACCTTCCACTGTCCCAGGTTGCTCCAAGCTCCATCCAGCCTGGCCTTGGACATTTCCAGGGATGAAGACCCCACATTCCTGTGCTCCAGCATATTTATAGCAAAGAATTTCTTCCTAAAATCAAATCTAAATCTGCCGTCCTTCAGTTTAAGGCCACCAAGTCCTGGTGCAGACATTTTTCAGAAGAACTCTTTTCTGGCTGTGCCACAGGGAATATCTGGATATGCCACTACAGAACTGTGTTCACATTGGCTCTTCACTGGATGGGATTTGAGCTACTGTTATTCACAAACTTTAAAATTTAATGCTTTTGAATTTAATGCTTTTAAACATTCCTGCTGCCCAGTGCCCCTCAGTGTCCTTGGCTGGCTCAATGAAGTCTTCTGGAATTCCTAAAAATGCTCAGGAGACCCTTGAGAAGTTGATGGAGCTGCCACAGAGTCATGGAATCAGTAAGGTTGGAAAGACCTTTAAGCATCCCAATCCCACCTGTCACCCAGCACCATCCCAGTACTCACCACTAACCCAGATCCCCAGGTGCCACATCCACGTGTTTTTCAACACTTCCCGGGATGGGGACTCCACCACTGCCATGGGCAGCCTGTGTTTGGCAATGTTTGACAATCCTTTCAGTGAAGAAATTCTTCCTAATATTGAATTTAAACCTCCCCTATGCAACGTGAAGCTGTTTCCTCTTGTCCTGTTGATTGTTATTTGGGAGCAGAGCCTGACCCCCCTGGCTGCCCCTCCTGGCAGGAGCTGTGCAGAGCCAGCAGGGCCCCCTGAGCCTCCTTTGCTCCAGGCTGAGCCCCTTTCCCAGCTCCCTCAGCCCCTCCTGGGGCTCCAGCCCCTTCCCAGCCCCGTTCCCTGCCCTGGACACCTCCAGCCCCTCAGGGTCTGTCCTGTCAGGAGGGCCCAGAGCTGCCCCAGCACTGGAGGTGCCCCAGCAGTGCCAGCACCGGGGCTGTTCACTCCTGGGGATGTTTACACAAACATCTCAACACCCCAACAGCCCTCACAACGTCCATCCTTGGTGATGCCACCACCAACCAACCCCTCAGGAGAGAGCAATTCCCCAAAAAACCCTTCCCAGCAGCCTCTTCCCATTGGGCAGTTTATGACTCCAGGTTCTTGGACTGGGTCCCACCAAACTCTTTAACACCAGCCCTGCCCATCTGTCAGAGCATCAGTGTGTGGGATCTTCACTTTGCAAATGGATCCAGTTCCAGCAAATCCCTGGACCTGGTGAGGACATAAATGTGTGGCAGCTCCTGCCCTCCTGAGTCCAGGCCCAAGCCCCCAGAGACCTTCAAGTCTCCAGTGAAGAGAAACAAAACCTTGTTTGAGAGATGGATTCGTCAGCACGACAGAACGGTGATGTTTATTGACATCAATCGAATAAATAAACAAGACAATAAATTTGGAATTGCTGCTGGAATGACTTGCTGGTGCGGGATATTGAATTTTACCTGTTTTTATTGTTTGTGGAATGGGCTGCTGGTTTATGTATCATCATCTCTTTGATATACTGATTCTGTATGATTTGATCGTGCATCCTGGGACAGAAAGAGGGGAAAAAATATCACTACCAAGCCTTAAATGAGCAGATGAACTAAACCAAACTCCCAGACATAAAAATGAAATTATTCTATCCCAGTGTGACAAAGTGACCTGGGTTATCCTCGGAAACGATGCTGATGTTTGTAAGAGGAAATCCTTCAGCAGCTTCCAAGGCACAATTTCCTCCCAAATTTCTAAGCACAGAAAGTTAAGAACTAGAAAATAAAATTGTTATGAATCTGGGCTCTTGGCTCTCTGACAGGCCCCTCGTGTGATGGGAGGAATGGTCCAGGAAGGTCTAACCTGGAACTTCTTCTCAATAGATTTGATTTTGCAGAACCAATATTTGCTTAAATCCTGCCCAGAAATCTTGGATTTTCCTGGCAATTTTGAAAGGTTCTTTGGTTTTAGCCCATTTTGATTTTTTCCCCCTCCTTATAAGCCCTGGGATTTTGCCTGAGCTCTTAGGGAACTAGTTTGCCTTGGTGTCCATATTTTCTTGTATCCCAGAAATTTTGTGGGAAGAATCGTGATTGTTTGGTCCTGGCTGCCTGTTACTCTTCCCAGTTTTTTGACTGAAAATACCAACCAGAGGCACAGGTCCCTGTGGAAACCAGGCAGCCAGCCCTGATTCCCTAGGGCTGAAAATCAATGTAGAAGGGCTTAAAATCCATGTAAAAGCAGCATGGAAATGTTATCCTTGTTTCCCTTTTCCTCAGGAACACCTTCTGCTCCATGGCTGGGACTGGCACTGATTTCCTTGGCAGCTCCCATCGAAGCAAACCCTGCTCAGGGTCCTGCCAGGACCCAACCCCCAGGACACGGCAGGGAGGGACATCAGCACTGCTGAGCCAGGCAAAAATGAAATCCAAAACCACAGGATTGAGGGAAAAGTGTTGCTTTGGCAAGGCCAGGTAATGTGTGTGGAGGGGGGATGACCTGGAACATGTGAGGGATTGCGGGGACTGTGCCAGAGGCCCTGCAGTCCAGGAATGGGGTATTTTGTGCCAGGCACTTCTGAACTGCCCCAAACCTTCAATATTCTCCTCTAAGAGAAGGACAAGGAGACTTTTGGTCCCAAAGCAATCCATGCTGGACTGGCTGTGACCCCCAGATGGGTTCCTTTCCCCAAGGAGAAGGAGTTAACCCCGGGATTGACCCACACCCAGCAGGAAGAGAACATTCCCCTGCCTTCAGTCATGCCTGAAAAGAGGCTAAAAAAAAATCAAGTGTTCAATATTCAGACACCAGTTGGATTCCAAGGTTTGCCTTAAATCAGCTCATTGTTCTTCACACTTTTCCTAAATGCAGGAGTGCCTCAAATCAGCTCTTGGTTCTTCCTGCATTTCCGAAAGTGCAGGTTTGCCTTAAATTAGCTCAAGGTTCTTCCCACTTTTCCTAAATGCAGGAGTGCCTCAAATCAGCTCTTGGTTCTTCCTGCATTTCCGAAAGTGCAGGTTTGCCTTAAATTAGCTCAAGGTTCTTCCCACTTTTCCTAAATGCAGGAGTGCTGGTCCCAGCACAGGAGCTGATCCCCTAAGGCTGTGATAACTCTTGATAATGCCCCTTGGAGAGCTCCAGTGCCTCTGTTCCACCCCTTGTGGGAAAATATATTCAAGAATTTAGTGTTATTGGGAAAACTGATTGCAGGAATGTATTTCCTACCCCCTGGGCATGATTGCAGTGACACTGGCACTCCTGAACACAGGGACTCCCTGCCAAGTGCTGTCCCACTGCTCCAGCATATTTTAAACTCTTCAGCTTTATGGTTTCCTTTTTATTTATTTCTCCCTGTGATGCTCCTCTCCTTCTTCCCTGGCATCAGCAAAGAAGCTGGAGAGCACCAGTTCCCAGAGGAGCCTCCAGAGCTGGAGCATCTTTTTCCCTGTCACAAATGTCAATAAGGAGCTGGATGGGGTCTCTACTTCCCAGCCAGGGGTGGGATCTCATTTCCCAGGTTTTCAGCATGGTTTGTTTTCAAGCCCCTTTGATTAAAATTCTGCCTTGCCCAGGTGATCTGAATGTTCTTTATTTCAAAAGTTACCTCAGAGTTTGTGTTTGGCTAAAAAGAGCATTAAAGGGAGCCTTTTCGGTATTTTTGGTCTTCTGGCTTTAAGGAGAATGTAGGGAATTTCCATTTCAAGGCTTTGGAAGAGTAAAAGTCCCAGCAAGCCTGACTGTTATTGACAAATCAGGACTCTCTGAGAAATAACATCCTCCAAAGGCCACAAATCTCCCTGTGAGGAGAGAGAATGAACAGGACTATTAATCTTCCTGAGGAGTACCTGAATATGGCTGTGCTGATCGTGGTGTAAGAACTCATTTAGAAGAGAAATTAATTAACCTGAGAATGTAAATTCAGATGTCCAGGACTCTTTAGCAGGAGAGAGCACTGCCTCCCCGGCACAGCACGAGGAGCTGAGCCCTGCTGAGGCTTCTGGAGGCTGACAGGACAGATTTCCACACTTTGGCTTTAGAGGGTTATGGATAAAATGGAGAAAGCATCCAGAAGCTGGGAAAAATCCTTCCCCGATGTGGAGATGCATTTATTTAAAGCTGGTGGAAAAAAAGAGTCCCTCCAACACATCCCATGGTCAGGAAGTGCATTGAGGAGGGAAGTCAGAATATTCCCTTGGGCAAAGATGGATTATTTTATTTCTTAGTGACAAAACCTCACGTTTTAGCCCTGTTTTCTGACAGAATGAATTTTGTGAGAGAAATGTCCATACCCTTCTCTGTCTCTTAGCTCCTTTTCCTGATTCTTGGAGAATACAGGAGGCAATTGAGCAAATGGAGGTTTCCAGGTGGCTCAAGGAAAACCCAGAGCAGTTTATTCCATAAAAACAGTCAAAATTCCATATGTTTCCACAAGGGAGCTGGTTTTAGACTGCTTAAAACCCCAAGCCTGTGTGTTGGTTCAAGTTAACAGAAAAAATATGAAACAGGAGGGCTGAAAACACAGGAAAAGAACAGGAATCCAGGAGAATTTCACATGGAAGAGATGGGGCAATGTGGGTCACAAAGGTAATCAGATGATAAATTATTCCAGACTGGAATGCTGGAAATACATAAAAAATTATAATAATAATAATTAATTTTCTAAGTATATTTCTGTTTCAGTGTGGATCTTGAAAGTTCCAAAAATAAATGCTTTAATTTGGAGACTCAGACAAGAAAAAACAAATAAATTCTGGGAGATACAAAGCCAAACGACAGATTTTTGGATCAGGTTTTAGGAATTTTCCCTGTCCTATCCACACCTGTTAAACTTCTCACACTATACATTCCTGAAAGATGCAGTTCACTGCCAGGATGTTCAGCAGAAGAATCATTTTTTCACGAGGAAATCCTAAACATAGCTGAGAACACAAGGAAATTGTGTCAGTCTATTTTATTGGGGTTCTAAGACTACAATTTCTGTCTGCAGCCTCAAGGAACGGAGCTGGGGAAGGGGCTGGAGCCCCAGGAGGGGCTGAGGGAGCTGGGGGGGCTCAGCCTGGAGCAAAGGAGGCTCAGGGGGCCCTGCTGGCTCTGCACAGCTCCTGCCAGGAGGGGCAGCCAGGGGGGTCGGGCTCTGCTCCCAGGGAACAGGGACAGGAGGAGAGGAAACGGCCTCAGGCTGGGCCAGGGGAGGCTCAGGTTGGATATTGGGAAAATTCCTTCACTGAGGAATGGTCAGACATTGGAACAGGGCAGTCCCCAGTCCTGGAAGTGTTCAAAAGCCATGTGGATGTGGCACTTCATGATATGGGCGTGAACGTGTTGGCCAAAGGTTGGACTTTGTGACCTTGGAAGTCTTTCCCAATCTCAGTGGTGCTGTGATTCAATGATTAGGGAGGCCACATTCCCAGCAGAGCACAGGCTCTTTGTAGCACTGGACATGCTCAGCCAAGGGCTGCGGACAGGCCCGAGGGTGCTCGGCATCCTGCACTGGCTTCCCCTGGCGGTGCAGGGGCCGGCTGCTGAGCCCCAGAGCCTTTCCCCCAGCAGGGTTCCAGCAGTGCCTGGCTGGACAGCGCAGGTTCCTCTGCTAAGCAGGTTTGCCCTTAGCCCGTTGGTCTGTGGTGTATTGGCGAGAGCAAAGACCAAAGGAGGGGTCTTTGTCCAGATTTCAGCTCTTTTATTAGGGCAGGGTGGCAGGAGAGGGTCCAGGCAAGGGTCCAGGAGCAGGATCGGGAGCAGGAACGGCGCGAGGGCCCAGGTGAGCTGAGGGTTCTGGAGACAAAGAACCCAGCCCAGGCATTGAGTGGGGTTTATATAGGGAAAGGGAGAGAGGGATACAACCAATAGGGGTACAGGGATTACAATATAACCCATGGGTAACCGAGGAGACATGAACTTTCCAGAACATTACCAAATACAGAACATTATGTAACTGTGAAACTAACCAATGGTAACAACTTATGCTGACAGCAACCAAAAGGGATTCTGGAACGGGCACAAAGTGCCACCCTAACCGGAGTAGCTGACTCAAAGGGTGGTGTGATGGGTTTCTTTCCACCAGTGTTGAGGCTTGCATGCTGTGGGTTTAGCCACGCACACCGCCACAGCTCTTGATTTCTGCCTGTCATAAAAAAAGTACAAGAGCACTTAATACTATAACTGCATAATTTTGGATATGGGATCAAACAGATCTTTTCACTGGATGGCACAAACTCTGCTGAAATGATCAGTTTTGACATCTTTGCTCAGCTCTGCTTGTGGCGTTGGAAGAACAAGGTAAAATCAGTTCCTCATTAAGGAAACCTTTCCTGGCACTCCAGATCAGCAGTGTAGGTTTAGGAGGTTCCTTGCTTTCCCACAGCCACCACAGTCTGGGAAATGAGGTTGTGCCAGTGCTTCCAGGGGTTACTGGTCCTTGAAAAGACACCTTAGCTGTTCCTGAAGCTTTGGAAAAGCCCTGGGAAGGATTTTGCAGCAGCAGCCCTAAAAGCAGAAAAGATAATTCTGTGTTCCAGTAATACAAGTGAGGTGAATCCAAGGGAAACTGCTCAGCAGCTTTGCCAGTGCTGTGGGGATGGATACATTCCATAGGCACCTGGAATCTGCTGGTAAGAAGGCTTTACCTGGAGTGCTCAGCATCTGTGTCCCCTTCCAGCTGTTTAGGACTCCCAAATTAGGCCACACTGTGGTGGTTCCCCATGGCAGAGGTGCTCTGAGGATGCTTTGGGTGCTGCATTTGTTGGTGGATGAGTGAAGGAAGGCAGGGAAAGGGCCAAATGTGTCCTGCAAAACACTTCCCAAGTGGACACTGGGTTTAGTGTGACCTAATGGGATCCCAAGAGGAGATGGGGCCACACTTGAGTTCCACCAAAGTCCAGCCTTAGTTCAGAAAGGTCCAGAAAGGTCTAATAAGAGTCATTGTGCTGGGGCAGGCACAAAGAAACAGGCCTGGATGATGGGAAACCTTGAGGAATCTCCTGAGCTGTGCTCCTGACTCTCTTTTTGCATCTTATCCAACAACCTTTGAATGTCTCATGTCCAACACAGGACTTTGCTTCCCAGAAAACCCATTTGAGTTGGTTAGAGGAGAGCTCCAGACTCCAGCCCTGCTGTCTCTGGGCAGTTTGTGACTTCTTTGCAAAGCAGAAGGAAAAAAACATGAGACCGAACTCCTACTTTGTGATAGCCTTGTTCTACAGACTGATCACTTCCTGCCATCAGCGCCTGAAATCTGTGTCAGGTCCTGCTGATTACAGGGACAGCCAGGTACAAAATCAAGCCTTACACAGGAAGGAATTTTCTCTCCATTAAGGTGTTTCAGCACAGTTCTCTTTACAGGAAGATAAAAGTAACAGAGAGCACACCTTACCTCAGGTTTTCCTTTCACTGGGAAAAGGGAAATAAATGGGAAGTATGGTCAGTTATTACTAGAAACCCCTGGAGAACTGACTCTGAGTTCTGGTGGTTTCCCACACCCTTCCAGGAGTGGGAACAGAGCACCACAAGGAGTCAGTTTGGCTTGGCCCCTCTATGGCTTCCTGGCCCTGATGTTTGGTCTTGGTGCCACTGCAGGGAAGGGTTTGAGGGAGACTTTGAGCAGAAGCAGCCAAATGAAGTCCCTGGACCATCTGAAGTTGGATGGTGTCTTCTGAACACCTCCAGCTCATGGTCAGGGACAAAAAGGAGTTGGTGATCAGGACCATGGATCTTTTTAGAAGAAAATAAGCAAATGTCACTCTCTTGTCAGGGAATATCAGAGAACAAACTGAGCCAGAAGGTTGAGAGACTGAAGCCTGTCAAGGGTAGAAAGCGTGAGTAACTTGGAGCCTTCAGCAGCGGTCTTGTGTCCTGAGGAAAGCAGCAAGCAGCTTGGCTTGACCCAGTCTCTGTTGAACAGAGTCGAGCCTGCATCAGAGCTCCTGCAGAATCTTGGCTCAGTTCATGCACAGCGGTTTAATTGAAGCAAGGAAATAAAGAGATGACAAAGGGTTCTTTTCCACTTATTGCCAGCAGGTTTTTGTTTCTGGAGCCATGGAGTGTGGTAAAAGACACCAAAATGGAGGTCGGGGGGGGAGGGCCACAGCAGGGCCGGGCCGGGCCGTCAGCCACGCCCAGAGGCACCGCAACAGAAGCCCACACTGCAGAAGGTGTCAGGAAACTGCAGAACCTGCTGCAAGTTAGGAGTGAATGTTCTAGAAGATAATAAATGTGGTAAAGCAAGGGGGATGTCAATATCCACATTTCTGAGGCAGGATTTGGTAGGACAGGCGCAGGTGAAGGGGCTGCCCTGGGTAGGGTGAGGAGTGACAGGATGTCTCCCATGAAAAACCTGAGCTGTGACAGAAGAGGGGTCCTCACCTGCTGAAACTGGTGACGGGAGAGGTGACAAAAGTCTGAGATCTTGTCTGGGTACTCCGGAACTCCTGTGGTCCTGGTGACACCTCCTAAGACCTTGCCCAGAGCCTCACAGGAGAAGCCACAGCTGCATCCACACAAGGAGGCTTTGGTGACAACTGACCCCACCTTTGTCTGAGGGTCCACAGAGCCCCCACAGTCAGGTCAGGAGAGCAAAACAGGAGTTTGACCAAGTTTGTGAGTCCATGGGGAAGACCTGAGGGTGGATCTAAGACCTTGAAGGGAGTGGAGGACAGAGCAAGGTCCAACAGCCTCTCTGCATGGAGTCTGCAGGGCCTGGAACATGGGATGGGGATGAGGACAGAGATGTGGACAGGGATGTGGACAGGGGTGGGGATGTGGATGGGCATGGGGATGTGGATTGGGATGTGGACAGGATCTTCTCACTCTACATCACTGGCTCCTGGAGACAATGAGAAGCGAGACCTCTGCTCTCACCCTGTAAGGCCACCCCATTCTCCAGTGTAGGGCTTGGGTTATGGCTCTTGGCAGTTCATTCCTTGGATTTAAACTTTAAACTCTCCCTCTCAGTCAGCATAACCCAGTCCAAGGGCTGGTTGAAAAGAGTGTAAAATTGTTGTGTTGACCGCAAGCCGCCCAGTGGCCCGGCAGGCACCAAGTTCTGATGTCCCAGCAGCGTGGCAATCAGAGTCCTGTCAGCAGCTGTCAGTGCTGCCTGCAATCAGCTCAGTTCGAAGGCTGGCTGCTGCAAGGTGTTGCTGGGCAACAGGAGAGGGTAAAGGAAGAAAGAGGGACTCTTTCCTTGTCTGTAATCCCAACTTTATTCCAGCCCCGAGGGGCAGAGCTCCAGTTGAAAGGGGGGAACAAAGGAGAAGAGCCCTGGGGAGCAGTTACAGCCCCCTTTTGAAACAGGGGCGGAGAAGGGGAGGAACAAAGGGATAAACCAGTAAGGCAATAACGAGGGGTGACAGGGAACAAATCACAAAGGGTTAGGGGAGGAACATATTTGAATCAACCAATGGGGAACCGAACTGAACAGAACTTTCCAGAGCTCAAAACATAAGCAATGAAATACATGAATAAACATAGGAGTCTAAACCAATCGCATTACGGGAACAGAGAGGTTTCTAGAAGGAGAGGAGGAGATGCTGCTGATGGACACCCAGTGGGGAGAAGCCTTAAACCTTGGTCTTGGCCTCGGATCCACCCTCAGGGTCAGAGTCCTGGGCAGGGAAATCCACCAACTGGATGTCACTCAGCCCCAAGGTGGGCTGGGTCACCGCAACATAAAATAGTTATGTGCTTCCTGAAAAATATTGGGAAGTCTCCTTGATCTGTGTTCAGTGAAGTTACACTTCAGAGAAGCTTCAGAGAGCAGCACTTGGAAGCCAGAGTGGAGCTCAACTCATCTGCTTTGCCCTGCATAAATCAGGGATCTCATCTGAGATGGTCACCCAAACTGCCTGTGGAATCAGTGGAGACACAGAAATGAAATAATTCACCTTGGAAGTGTCCATTTTACCCAGTACACAACCAGTTTAGAGCAGACATGAACACCCCCCTCATCCAACACCTAATTTAGTAGAACACTGCCCTCCCAGTGGCTGCAGAGCTGGAATGTGGTGTCAGTTCCACCAGGGACTTGCAGAGGAGTGGAGAGATTGACAAAGGAGATTGGAAAACATGGAATGATCTGCAGTCCTGGGAGCGTCCATGAGGCAGAGCAATGCAACCACCAGAGATATTCCAGAGGCTCCCAAAAGCCCCTTGCAGGGATGTGAGGTTATCAACACACAGGATTTGGTGACAAGGACACAGACTCTGTGTTGCTCGTGAAGCTCTCAGGCAGGCACTGACCAAGAGGAATTACATGGACAAGCATCACAAGTCACATCCAGGTGGGAAAGGGGCTCTCCAAGCCTGTGTGGTGGGACAAAGGGTCTGGGGCTGTTGGGAATTGGTGTTTGGCAGTACTGGGCTGTGCTAAGTGACCTGCTAATGGGACATCTGTGAGAGAGCCCTGTCCAAGGAACACACTGGAAGTGACAGTGACATCGTGCAGGGTTCATGTTGTGGTGCTGGCCAGGTAAATTTTCAAGGCTTTGTCTCTGATTCCTCCCTGGAAAACCAGATCCTCCCATCTCTGCAGTGCTGGGAGGCCCCATAAATCACCTTTGCCAACCCTGCTCACCTTAACTTGGTGACACAGCTTCTCCCACAGCCCTGGCAGGGAAGGACACGGCCCCTACCTGTCCCATCTTCAGCCAGGGCACCAGGATTTACAGCTGAGTCGTGTTGAAAGCCCTCCCGAGGCTGGTGACCAGGTGAGTGTCACTGCCACCACGGCCAACTGTTTGGGGTTATAAAATCTCTTTGAGTAATTGCCTACTGCTGTGTGGTTGAATCTAAGCAGAAGCCACTTCATCTTTGTGAAAAAGAAGATGTTAATGAGCTTAATTGTCTCCCTGCAACAAGAGAGTGATTATCCTGCTCAGAGACAAGGGAGGGAAGGTGAGGATTCAGCATTTCTGAGAGTTACCCAGCCTCGTAAAAAGCCTGAGCTGGGTTTTATAATGAGGTTCTGAGGTTTGCACTGATTTCTCCTCCTGTGGAGGACTTAAGAGGGATGACAGTGGGATAGAACAGCATCCAGCCAGACATTCTTTGTGTGTCAGGTTATTCAATAATAATCACAGTGCTCACCCAGTTAAAAACAAATCCCTCCAAATGAAAATGTCCTGTGTGACACGCTGGATACAGCCCTGTGTGTGTGCAGAGAAAGAAAACACATTCCCAGTCTGAAAAATCTTTTTTATATTAGTCTGATGTTTAAGTCATTTGTCTTGGGCTATAAAAAGACACAGTTGGAAGAAGCATAATGTGATGAGGAAAATATTGAAGCCTGTACAGATCAATTTTAGGAGCAATTATTCTGTTTTTAAAATCGAAATTCAGTGCCACTAGTCTTTGTACAGCCCCAACAAGAAAGCTCCTCATCCCCACTGCAGTAAAACCCCAAATGCTGTTTGCTCCAGCTGCTCTCCCAAACCAGGCTGCTGATGGGGCAGAGAGCAGCACAGATGTTTTGGCAGGAAAGGGTGGCAACAAACGGGAATGGTTGCTAATATTAAAATTAGCTGTTTTCATCTCAGCTTCCTACAAGCCCCGGGATCAAAATCAATCCCTGTTTGCCAGCTGAAGGGCAAATTTCCAAAAGGAAAGAAGTGCTCGTTTTCAGGTCCCACAAAGTTTCTGGGAACAGCAGACACAGGAAGAAATGTAATCCCAGTGCTTGTTACAGCTTTCTTAAGGCAGCACCTATTGGGAAGGCTCTGGAAATTGGAATGGTTTTCCATAACAGATGTCAACAATTTTGCTCTGTAAGGAGAAGTTGGACAGGTTTGGACACAGTGACTTTGTGGACTCTCATTTGCCTTATGAAGATGGGAAGGGTTTGGAGAAGCCACAGGAAGAGCAGCTGAGGGCACTTGGAATGTTCAGCTGGAGCAGAGCAGACTGAGGGCAGAGCTCACCAGGGCTGCAGCTCCTCCCCAGGGACAGCTCTGACTTCTGCTCTGGGACAGGGACAGGACCCAGGGAAGGGCTGGAGCTGTGCCAGGGGGGGCTCAGGCTGGAGATCAGGGAACGGTTCTTCCCCCAGAGGTGCTGGGCACTGCCCAGGCTCCCCAGGGAATGGTCCCGGCCCCAAGGCTGCCAGAGCTCCAGGGGCGTTTGGACAGCGCTGCCAGGGATGCCCAGGGTGGGGTTGTTGGGGTGTCTGTGCAGGACAGGGGCTGGGCTGGATGATCTCTGTGGGTCCCTTCAAACTCTGGAGATTCTGTGATTCTATGATTTATTTAAAGTATTTCCTACTCCAATTTCTAATGGGAAATGAACTCCTGAATGAGTTCTAATGAGCAGCTTATTCTTGGTAGTATTGGGAGATCTCTTCCTCACAGAGCTCAGCTGAGCTCCTCCCCAGTGAGCATCCCTGAGGGCTCCAAAGGGCAGAGTTCAGTGTTGGAAGTGCAGCTGATGTCAGCTTGGAAAACCACCCAGATCAGGGTGAATACCAACTGTTCTGGTCACTCTCTGTGGCCACCTCCCTCCCCTGAGTCTTTAAAATAGGAGACCACAATAAACTGGCACTGAGGATGGAGAAAAGATGAGATACAGCAGATACAAAGTATTTGCTCTGGGATCTTGGTTGTCGTTTAGGAGATATGGGGATAAAATAGCACTGGGCCTAAGTCCCCTTTGATATCTTTGAGGAGCTCTAGGCTTGGACTCGAACACCCCAGCACAGGCTGTGGTCACTGTGGTGTCAGCAGAGGTCCCACAACTGGACATGAGGACAGTCTGACACACACTGGGCTGTGCATCATTCCATTTCCAGCATTCTATGTTCACAGAGGAGCTGGAAGGGAAGCCTGGGGAGAAACCTGGTGGTGGTGGAGCCAGGCAGTGCCTGTCCACCCACATGGCACCTCCAGGTAGGGAGGTACAACCCTGTCCCAGTTGTTCTGGGGCTCTCTGCTATGAGAGTCAAGGAGCAGCATTTGAAGCATTCCTGGAAGTGCTCCCAACTGGCCCAGGAGCAGCTTTTCATTCCCTGCCCTGCAGAGAGCAGCTGCCCCTGCCTGCCTTGTGTTAGCCCAGGTGGGCTGCAGTCCCCAGCAGCAGGGAGCCAGCCAGCAGGTAGTCAGTCTCCAGGGAAAATGCTTCATCCATCAGCTTTCAACCTTTTCTCTTTCTTAGCTCCATGCCTTGTTGCTGTCTTGAGCCAGCTTTTCTCCTTCAGGAGTTCCTTACCCTCCCAGGGCCCTGTCAGTGAACTGGGTGTAAGATGGACATTCCAAAGCATTGCAGGAAGTTACAGGGTTCCCATTTCACAGGGATAATCAGTAGAATGTGTCTTTTGAGGTGAGCTTGGATATTTTTTTGTGCTGGGGGGATCACTGTGTGTGGCTTGAGCCTGGTGGTTTGAAGATGTCTGAGGTGGATTGTGATGGATGCTGGAACAGGTCCAACCCATGCCCAACAAAGCCATCAATGGCAGCACCCTGTGGGGCTCAGCTTTTTGTCCCTTATGCAGAGTTTATGGAGGTGTGAAGGCGCCTGACTCAGACTTGGCTTAATCCTGCAGTGCCCTAAGGGAGGAGCCTCCTGTGATTTGGTTTCACTGCCTACTAAGGTCACCCAACACTGGTGCCAGCAGCAGGAAAACAAAGGCCTAGGTAGTTCTAGTCCTAGTCCTAGTCCTGACCCGACTAAACCTCAACTCATTTCCAGGTGCAGAAGCAGCGAGGAGTGATTGTGAACAAAACCACTACAACCAACACAGTTCAATGGCCACATGGCTGGAGCTGAGATTTCAGTGGCCCAGAACAATCTTGAACAACATTTTAAGTCCAGGAAGAAACCTCCTGAGTAGATGTTTGTCTGCCTGAATAGAGAAGACTTGCAGCCAATTTTCCAAAGGAGTTGTCCCATCCTTTCCAGAGTGTGATTTGAAGCAGCTGAGGAACTTGCACAAGAACAGAAAAATAAGCAACAGGAGCAGGCCCTAAAGTCTGGTGTCCTCAGAGAGGAGGTGACACCAGGAAAAGGCAGAACTCGTGCTGGCAGGAATCTGAGCCCAGCCATGCAACCACGAGGGACAGGGCTGCTGTGGCCTGGCAGCCACCACCTCCTGTGTGTGTGTGTGACAGTGACACAGCTGTGTCACCCAGCCCATCCTCTCTGGTATCTGACAACCACAAGAACATACAGTGGCCATGAAAAGACTGTGCTTCCTTTTCCCAAGGTGCTACAAAAAGAGGGACAAACCTTGGGCAGGGCTCTGAGCAACCTGAGGTACCTCTACATTGCAGTGGCTGGGATTAAATGGCCTTTCAAACTTCCTTTCAACCCAAATATTCTGTAATTCTATGATTTTGTGCCCTCTCTGCCTGCTCTCATACTTGTCTGAAACGTTTATTGCTTTGGCCATTGCAGTCTCAATTTTTCGAGGTTTCTGATCTTTGTAATCTTCTGATCTTTGGTCTTTTAGACAGCAGCATTTTGTCATCAGCAGTGTAGGCAATAATCATTCCATAGCTGCTTCTGTCTTACAGGAAACGAAAATAATTCTGACCTGGACTTAAAGGAAATGTCACATACCTCAGGCCAATGTGGGAAAATTGATCCTTGTGCTGACAATTGAACAGCCACGGAGATGGACTTTTGCCACTTGGAAAGGTCATCTTCCCTCTTCCTCATGTCCTTCCAGACAGTGTCTGGCACGTGCCATGGACTGTGTCTCCTTCTTGGGGACATCCTCAAATCCATCTTCCAATTGTCTTGCCTACACCAGAATCATGGAATATCCTGAGCTGGAAGGGACCCACCAGGATCATCCAGTCCAGCCCCTGTCCCTGCACAGACACCCCAACAACCCCACCCTGGGCATCCCTGGCAGCGCTGTCCAAATGCCCCTGGAGCTCTGGCAGCCTTGGGGCCGGGACCATTCCCTGGGGGAAGAACCTTTCCCTAAAATCCAACACTAGAACTTCTCATCTCTCACTTAACTTCTCTCTAAGCCTCATTCAGGAGCTTCTGTACTCCTGTCACCTTTTCCAAGCTGCAACTTTGCAAGCTAAGGCTTGGGATGGAGTTCACCATCTGCCTGATGCACAGCTCAGTGTTCCCATGGCTGTCCCTCCAGTCACGCTGTTGCCAGGCTGCAGCAGAGCTGCCAGCACAGAAATTCCTACAGAGAAGGCAGATGTTTTCCCTCTAATCCTGCACAGGTGTGTCCCGGGGAGAGGCTGTGCTACACCTGACAGTGCCCTGCAGAGCAGCCCTGTTCCCACTTTAGCAGCGAAGCATTTTAATTAATTGTCAACAGTTTTTTAATATATAGATTTAGCAGCTCTGCCTGAGTAAATGCTGTTTGAGAGATTAAATTCTGTTTGGATTAATGGCCTCTGACAGCTTTTCCTACTTTGCAAACAAAGTGGGTTTGAAGTGTAATAAAACAGAGCGTGGGATGCATTGAACACAGAGAGCTGCCGGAGCTGGCAGCCAAGGGAAACCTCGGCAGCCTCCATCCAGAGAGGCCCGGGGACAAACACAACTTCAGGCACAAAGGAGTTCATGTGACATGGTTTGTGCTCTCCCAGTGCCTGGTGTGCTGTGCAGTTGCTTGTGGCAGTGCTCACAGTCAGGTGAGCGGAGTCCTCCCACCTCCAGCCCCACACCAGGCACACCCTGGGCTGTTCCTTCTCCTTGGCCTAATGCACATTAATGTCAGTTCTACGTCCTATGAACGCTCAAAGAAGACAGGATGCTGATCCCAGGACTCTGGTGTACGTTTTCCCTGCGGTTTCAGCCAGCTCCCAGCTGGATCAGCCTTTTAGAGAGAGCATGATAATGATTGGTGAAGCCTTTCCACCAGGGCACTGCTTCTTTTCATATGCTGTTCACATCCCATGTTTTTGAGGCTGAGGTGCAGTTTGGAGACCCAGACCACTGAGAGAGGGGAATAAATGAACAGATCCACCATGAACCTGACAGTCAAGCACTGCTGCATCTGCTGAGCCAACCCTACAGGATGGACTATGGCCCGTTGGGGATCTCAGTCTCCAAACTTTAGGAAAATGCCCCGATAGCCTCCTTTCCATGATATAAACTAGATGTCCTCTGGCTTTCTGAGAAGAGCAGGAAAGATGTTGGAGACAGTTGGAGACATTGCCTGCATGTCCAAGGACACTCAGGATTAAGGCGCCTGCTCCTTTTCTGTCATGGGATTTATAAACTCCCCAAGCTTAAGATGAAGCTCAGGAACGAGGAACTCTGGAAAGGAAGTCCCATCTCCTTAGGTGTGGAAATAACTCTGTCATTTGCATGGAAGCCTGACACATCTTGTCCCCATGGCACTTTCACCAGGCCAGAGATGCTTTCACTGCTGATTTCACAGAAATATCTGTGAGTGGTGAAGCTCTGCTTCCCCACTCCCACTGAAATGGGGTTGAATACTTGTAACTCTGTTTTGGAGCTCAACAGGGGTTTTGGTTTGGAGCCCACCTACCCTGATCTGTCCTGATCTGCCATCATCCAGAGTTGTGTGACTTTTTGAGCCTCCTGCTCAATGGGATTTGTTAGTCTGGGATGCACAAAATCATCGAGACAAAATCCAGGAGAAGGAGAAGCAGCCAACTCCCTTCAGCTGAGCAGATGCCCAGCTCCTGCTTTTAATGAACTTGTTGAATGTCTTAGTGTTTCAAAGTAGAGGCTGGAGAACTCTTAAATGTGGATATGTTTTATTCATGAAAATGGAACAAAAGACATTAAAGCACATGGTTTGTATGACAGTTTTATGAACTTTAAATGAATGATTCTAACAAAGGGCTCCAAACGTATTAGGAAGTAATTATCAAATAACTTGTTAATGGTATCCAAGAGCTCTGTAATATGACAGAGCACTGCTCTGAGCTCTAAACCCTCATGTGATTATTTTGGGGCTAGGAAGGAGCAAATCTCAGCTTCAAAGGCAATGAACATTTTCATTACAAATAATATTCAATAACTAACAATAATCAGGATTAATGGCATTGTCAATGCTGATTCAGCCAAAAGGAATTTTGGAAGTCAAAAGTGTTCCCAAAAAATCATTTGAAGCAGAAGTTGTTTTTCCAAATCATATTATTTCATAGCAAAATCATTTCCTTGCACATACACAGACCTTCTCGGTGTGTCTGAACATGGATTGCCTTTCATGCAGAATGGGGGGAATGATTAGAGATAAGGGGTGTTATCAACAGTAACTCACTGGAGCATGTGCTGGATCAATGGGAGTCTTTAAACTGAAATTGTGGTGTCTCCTTCCTAAAGGTCTGCTTTAAATCAGCCCCACACGGAGGCACAGAGCACACGGTGCAAACTCTGCCAAGGGCTGATATCAAACTGGAATTGCCATCTTCCAGGAAATTCCAAGATTCCAAATTTGTATTTTACCCTATGTTTATTCACAAAGCAGGTTAGAAAAATCCCCATAATATTTATTTTTGATGCTGCCTAAATATTTTGGTTTGGATGCATTTTTAACAGTTTAGATGTATCAGCTCTTTCATCCATAGGCACATTATCCATGCCATTAGCATTGGGTTGGCCAGAGCGTTTCCATGAAGGAATTTTGGCAATGTCCAACCTGAGCCTCCCCTGGCCCAGCCTGAGGCCGTTCCCTCTCCTCCTGTCCCTGTTCCCTGGGAGCAGAGCCCGACCCCCCTGGCTGCCCCTCCTGGCAGGAGCTGTGCAGAGCCAGCAGGGCCCCCTGAGCCTCCTTTGCTCCAGGCTGAGCCCCCCCAGCTCCCTCAGCCCCTCCTGGGGCTCCAGCCCCTTCCCAGCCCCGTTCCCTGCCCTGGACACCTCCAGCCCCTCAGGCTCTGTCCTGTCAGGAGGGCCCAGAGCTGCCCCAGCACTGGAGGTGCCCCAGCAGTGCCAGCACCGGGGACGGGCCCTGCCCTGGCCCTGCTGCCACCCCAGGGCTGG
Source organism: Climacteris rufus (assembly GCA_013398175.1). Lineage (NCBI taxonomy): Eukaryota > Metazoa > Chordata > Aves > Passeriformes > Climacteridae > Climacteris > Climacteris rufus. Next base: position 293,883 of record VZRZ01007687.1, read on the forward strand.
CACAGCCCAGGTGCCCTTGGCCTCCTGCTCCCCTGGGCACACCTGGGCACCCCTGGGCAGCCCTGGGCTCGTGTCCAGCCGCGGGCACAACACCCCCAGGGCCCCCCAGAGTTTCCAGCCCCTCTGCTCCAGCCTGGAGCATTCCATGGGGTTGTTGTGACCCCAGAACTGCACCCTGCACTTGGCCCTGTTGACCCTCACTCCTTTGTCCTCAGTCCATGGATCCAGCCTGCCCAGACCCCTCTGCAGGCCCTTCCTGCCCTCCAGCAGATCCACACTCCCCCCACCTTGGTGTTGTCATGAATTTTCTGTGTGTCCCTGCCCTGCTGACATCATTGGTGAGATATTAAAAACCAAGATTTTAAACAGGGCTGGCCCCAGTCCTGAGCCCTGGGGACACCAGAGAGGATCTTTCCCAAGCCCCAGAGAAAGAAGCAGTGACTGATATTTCTGACCCATATCCCTTCCCTGGGAGGGATGACTGGATGTTGTGGAGCACCATGAACCTCCAGATGTGGTGGTGAAGGCAATCAGAGCCCCAGGTTGTGGGGGACACACAAATTCACTGATTTGACTCTGCAGTGAGGACCCCATGAGTGTGAGAAGTGCTGCACCAAACCCTCAGTGTGCTGCTGTCATCCTGGCTGTCAGTTATCCAAGGTGTCCTGCTTCCCCATTGCCCTGGGAATGGAGATGGATCTGTGCAGCAGATGGGTTTGTAGCAGCCAGATAAAAGGGCCACAAATAATAAATCAGTGACTCAGGCCAGAATAAATAGTGGTTTTTTTTCATTGTGTTCTTGGCAAATGGACTCAGGATCACAGCAGAGCCCAGAGGAAATGCCCACTGCTGGTAAGGATTTAGGAAGTCAAGAGCCTTTTGTGGATCAAGCAATTATCTGAATACAGAGACCCTTTTTAATTATAGGTTTATTTTTCTGGGAGTGCCAAGACAACATTCCTGCTGTAATGAAGGCACTGAACTAATGTGACTCCTCTGAACCCAAAGGCGTTTAATCCACAAAGCTCCAAGTGGGGCCTTAATCTGCCTTTATTTGGAGCCAGGAGCATGGGAAATAGAAATTCTCTGGAAGGTTGGATGTGCCCCATCTTGCTGCTACAGAGGACACTTCACTCCCACTCCCAGAAATATCTCTGGGAAGGGAGGCATCCTTAATTCTCTCACCTATGGAAACAGATTTCTTATCACAGAACTCCATCAGGTTATTCTGGCACAATTTACCAGTGGTAGCCCTTGATCTGTGTGATTCCATTTGCCATTTACTGAGCTGAGTTTTACATTTTTCATTCAACCTTTATCACAAGCTTTTATCAACACTCAGGTCCCAACAATGAGCCAGAGGCACAATTTTTGGGGTTTTAGATAGAGGTACTGACTGCACTTGTTCCTCTGCAGTCATCCCAAACCTGATAGAGGTGCTGAAGGAATTTGCTGCAAGAAGTGTGGCTTGGTTTGCTCTCATTCCAAGATCTGTATGAAGGTTATGGAGTCCCCTTCTCCTGAGTTCATCATCTCAGCTTCTCTCTCACTGTAACTGTGACTTTTCTCACAGCCAGGACTTTGTTCCCTTTGGCCAGCCCATGGTGAGCAATTCCTGCACCATTTGAGCACCAAGCTTCATTTCAAAAATGCCTTAACTTCATCTCTACCCCTCCATTATCACAGCTACAGAACTTTCCCTGCTCTCATTTGATTGGAAGGGCAGCAGAAACCCCACCTCTGTGCCCTCAGTACCTTTTAAAGTCCAACTCTGACACTTGGGGATTTTCATTGTATTTCTGCCTTTCCTGATGACAGGAAATTATTCCCCATTCCTCAAAATCCATTTCAATGCACTAAACTTTGCTGAACTATTAACTACTTATTAATTGGGTGTTGCAAACAATAAACATGACAGAGTGTCTCACAATCTAAGATTTAGCTCTTTAATAAGTACATCCAGGAGCCTAAATCTGCTGCTATTAAACCCTTTGGAAAGAGGGCAAATTATAACTTCAGTTTTCTTTCTCAAACATATTCTTAATGTTGGGAATTATCAACAGAGGGGGGAAAAATCAACATAAAAGCAATTGTGAACAAACTGGTCCTAAATATGGGTAGTTTAGCAAACAAAAAGTTCCTAACCAGGAACATAAAGTTCCTAACCAGGAGAGTAATGGCAACTTTTCAAAAAACAGGGCTGAGGGATTGTTAATCTCTTCCAATCCCTTTAATCTCTTAAAAAACTTAATCTCAGCAAAATGAAGGACTTCACCTAGAAAATATTATCGTGTTCACAGGATGCTGGGAAGACGTCAGATCAAGGCATGACCTGGCCAAATCACTCAGGTCCTCTTCCTGTGGATGTCAGGATTTCCCTGTGGTTTGTTTGCCCGTGTTCAGCTGTGGGCAACAGCACCGCCTGAGGCCAAGAGATTGGGAGGATTAATGGCTGTGAGATGGTGCAGGGTGATGCTCTGGGTGTGCTAAGAAAAGCCTGTGAACTCCAAAAGCTGTCAAATCTGTCACATCAGCTTCCCCTCGAAACTGCAGTGAGAGCAGCAGGCGGAGGCGGGAGCTGGAGCCTGTGGAATAAACTCCATGGACACTGCTCTGGGACAGGTGCAAAATCCTCTGATTCCAGTAGAGCTGGCAGCCCTGCCCAGCACAGGATAGTGAGAGGAGCAAGGCAAAGGGAAATCAAGGTTAGTCTGGCTGTGGGAGCACCTGAGTGCCGTGGGACTGCAGGGAGAGAGCTCTGGGACAGCCTCTGGGATGGCCCTGGACCTGCAGCTTGGGCTTCTCGCAGGACTCACTGGGATTCCGTCACCCGGGCACAAAGTGGGGCTGTCATCTCATCCCTCCACCCTGCCCAAGGTCTGCTGTGTGTGTCTGCACAGGGCAGGAGCCACATCTCCTGCTGCTGGGAGGGGAGTCAGGCACTGGACACCTGGGAATGTGTGGGGAGCAGAAGGATCCTTCTGCCTCTTTTGGGATGGGCTGTGGAGGTGGCAGGATCACAGGAGGATTTGGGTGGAAGGGATCTTAAAAATCAACCCCTTCCCATCACCTTCCACCATCCCAGGCTGCTCCAAGCCCCGTCCAACCTGGCCTTGGACACTTCCAGGGATGGGGCAGCCACAGCTTCTCTGGGCCAGGGCCTCCCCACCCTCCCAGGGAACAATTCCTTCCCCATATCCCATCTGACCCTGCCCTCCTTCAGCTTACTGGACCACACGTGCATCCAGGGCATCTCCCAGCACCTTCCCAGAAGGAACAGCTCTGCCACCCCTGAATTCCACAGCAAGGAAGGCACCAAGCCCCAGCGCTCCCCTCTCTGCAGACAGATCCAGGCGGATTTAAGGACTCCCAAGCATGGCACAAACACATTTCTTGCGGAGATGCTCTAGTGCTCTCAGGCTAAGAGACCCAAATTGCTTTACCTGTTAATGCACAACTGCTTTCCTCAGATAATGGGTTTTATCTCCAGCAGATTTGATGGTTTGTTATAAAATAATGTTAAGCACAATGAAATAATCAGCTGCTGGATGTTTTCTTGTTAAAAAAAAAAGCACCATTAAGGTTACAAACATCACAACAACACAGCACTGCTATTGAAAGAAATGGGTAATAAAGCAGTGATTTTTTTTCCAATAAGTATTTTGTAGGTGATGTATTGGAGATGCATCAATTATTTATCTCTCTGCATGGCTGAAATGTACACTTTAATAAAATGTAGAAAGGTTTTTAATTTTTCTGAACAATAAATGCAATTGATTTTGTGACTAGCATGAAGAATAGATTGACTCTAATGTCTCTTCTTGTAGTATTTTGTGTTGTTTTATGTGGAAATCTTGAGTTTAATAGATTTAAAAAAAAATACTCCACTAAAATGGCCAGAAAGAAGGATAAATCTCATTAACTCCAAATTCCTCATTTTCCATATGCAAATATGTAAGGATTGCCATCATCTTTTCTTTCATCTGCATCGCAGTGTTTGTCATGTTGATTTGTCCTGTATTTCCACAAACATTTAAGATTATTAATAATTTAGAAACTATGTTTAATTTTGGTGTAATGAATTCATGCAGGCAAAATAAACAGGCAGGAGAAGCAGCCAGGGTGTTGTAGCCATCAAACACGTTTTGCTTTCCACTCAAATCCAGTGAGCCTGGTTTACCATGGAGCAGTTTCTCCCTGTAACACCTGAGTGCAAATCCAGGGAGCTCCTGGAGCCAGGGGAGTTAACTCTAATTCATAGCTGTGCTCTGATTCCAGCAGCTTCTAATCCATCAGTTTTTATTCCAGCAGAAGCCACAGCTCCAGAGCATCGAAACTGCTCCTTATTCCCAGCGCCCTGGGCTGTGAGTGACTCTCACCTGAGAGGGAATTTGGCTCCCTCAGGGGCTACAGGAGCAGGGCAGGCATGTCATGGTAATTCCCCAGGGAAAAAGCCATTTTGGAACGAGGAATTCCCACCTGTTTATTGTCTTTTCTCCCAAGAGTTTGCAGTGGAAGCTTCAGCATTGCTGGGGTGGCCTCATCCTGACACAGAGGATACGTGCAGACAACGTGGCTTCAGTCATTTTGGTTAAAGCTCAGATCCATGCAATTTGGCTCTGTCCTATGCCTGACATTCCGAGCTTGTGTTCCAAAAGGCTCCACCCAGAAATTACAGAATTAAGATATGGTTAAAATTGTAGCCCTGGAATTGCCAGCTCTGCATATTTAAGAATTAACTTGAAATTTTACTTGTCACTGTCAATGGCAAGTGACAGCTTGGCCTGAAACCCTGGTTCAGCATTCTCTCTTTTTTCTCTGCGTATCAATTTGATATTAAAGCTCCAGGATTCAGTCCCCTCTTGTCATGGCAGTGCTTGAACACCTGTGGCAGCGGGTGACAGCTTTTCTCAGACTGGTTTCAAGATGTTTGCTTTACTATTGAAGTCAAAATCCCTGTTCCTCTTCCACATGGAGACTTCTGGATGCAGAGAATCTGTGATGTGAACCAGAAGAAGTTTGTCCAACATTTCCAGTCGTGCTGCTCCCCACCTGCCTCCACATTCCCGGTAAAGTTCAGTTGATGAGGCTGAGGTAGTCTCTCTCCACTCATTCCCTGACTTTCCCCAGATGGAAAAAGGTTTTCAAGGATCACGATCAATGCCCAGCTCTCCTTCCCTGCAATGATCCAAGCTGCCTTCAGAGCTCAAGCCCTGCAGGACTTCTCAAAAATCATCTCAGTACAGATAAATCAACAAGAGTTTTCCTGTGTAATTATTGGGTCTGAATGAAGATATTTGTTACATTCAAAATTTCAATTGGCTTAAAACTTCCTCATAATATCTCATTTCTTGCTGTTAATTGCTCTCTTCTCTGAAATCTGCTCAGGGTACATGAGCCCTTTTCCCTTCCCAAACTCTTGTATTACTCAGCTCCAGGAATGTCCTTTCAAACTGCCCCACAAGCAAATTATTCTGAGTCTGAAATCTGCTTAACCAAACACCTGAGGCAAAAAACTAAATTGATTTAACAAGTTTCTTATTAAGATTAAAAAGGTCCTGGATTGTGTTTTTAACTGAACACAGGATTTTTATGTGGTTTTCTGCAAGCAAACCTGCAATAATCATGGGATATAAAGCCCAGACTGTCATCCTCCTGTCCCTGATGCAGAGCACAGTTCACAATCAGCACAGGGGGATCATCTAAACCTTGGGATGGGCAGAAACGTCCTCCAGGAGGTGCCTATTCCAGCCACCGAGTGCTGTGGAGCATCTTCACACACTGCAAGTTCCCAGAGCCTCAGCCCATGGTGTAGGGACATCTCCCAGCCAGGGCATTTCCCATCACCTGCAGGAGCTGAGATGGGAGCAGAGAGGGGTGTCCAGAAGGGGGGAAAGGCTTTTCAGGTGAGTGGTTCACACCCAGCATTTTCTTTTCTTCCTGGTTGGCCAGAGGTTGGAGTGGGGAGTGTAAGGCTGTGATTTCGGGATTTGTGGCATTTAAAAGTTGCATCAGCTGCTTGCCTGCTGTGAAGGAGAGAGCTGCACAGGTTTGCCCTTTCCCCAAAGCCATGGGCACCATCTGAAGAACCAGGTGATGTCCATCTGTCCCAGACCAGAGCCACAACACAGCAGCTGCAGGAGATGGGGACAGCCCCACCTTGGATGGACCAGCCTGAGGTTTGCTCCAGCTCTGTTCTGCCCTTGCACTGGAGCAGAGGCAAAGCAAAGTAGATAAATAAATTTGATAAATAAACCTCATCCAGTTCAAAACAGGCCTTTAGTAAGAACTTTGATTTCCTGATGGAAGGAAGAGGATTTACAGCTTTTATTGTTCTCCCCATTTCCATGTTTTTCACTGGGCTTCCAATGCTTCTAATCAAAATGAGACGTTCCTGTGCAAATATTCCCTTGGCTCCAGAATCCCTCTCCCAGCCCAATCAGCTGCCCTGGGCTGTAGCTCATGCAGGCTGTGGTGCTGCAGTGGGCTGGTGTTGGTGGCAGTGCCACTGTCACTGCACTTGGAGGAGAGCACAGCAGCGCTGCAGCCTGTGAGGTGCAGCCACTCCAACCCAAAACTGAGGAGCCTGGCACTGCAGCACAGCCTTCCCAGGCACCCTGAGATCTGGGAAGCAGATGGGTCCTTTTCCCAGTTTCTCTGCTGCAGCACCCAGAGCAAAGTGGTGACAGTCACATCTCTGCATCACTGCTGCCACACTCGCATTGCTTTATCATCAGCTGCTCGTTAAAAGGCACTGGTGACTCAGCAAACAGAGCTCTGGAAATCCTTCCCAGTTCTCTGTCTCAAAATAATGGCCAAATTGTGCCTGCCTGGAGCTTCAGGAACAGGATGCTCCTGTGTGGGAGTGCCTGGGTGTCCAGAACTGAGCTCTGGGCAGCAGCCACTTCCTGATGTCCCAGGCCAGCCAGGGGCTGCCTGCAGTTCAGTGTCATCGATTCTACTCCAAATTCCTCCCCTCTCTTCCAAAAGCCATCCTTGCTTTGCTGCAGAACCCTTTGGAGAAAGCTAATTTGGGGAAGAGAGGAACCAGCTTAATTGGTCGAAATGTCATCTACTTATACACTTGTTTAGCATCTAAAAATGAAGATGAATATTGTGCGTGCTTTATGTTGAATCAGACCATTTAATCCCAAGCCAATAAGAGCTGAGGATTCACTGCCCAGCCCAGGGTGTCCATGTGTGGTACTGAGCAAAAGATTGAATGGAATAACAAAGCTGAAGCAGTCGGAATCGATATCAAGGAGGTGTCCCTTAGACTGGAGCTGTTTAACTGCAGCCAGATAGCATCAGGCTGAGAAAGAAATGGCACTGAAGCAAGGGAAAGACACAAGGACATGAATTTTAAGGTCCCTTCATTAGCACAGATGTAACTTTATCCAGTGGCTGAAGGAATGACTTCCAGCTGGAGAGGTGCCTGTGCCCTGGAGAGGGGCAGCGGTGCATTCCTGCCTCAGGTGGGGCTGAGGAGGAGGAAGGGGCACTGCCAGCACCCCAGGGGTGGGGGCTGACCCTGGCTGTGCCCCTTGTTCCTGTGCCAGAGGGAAGCCAAGAGATAGAGCTCCCCTTTCCTGCACAGACAGGCTCTGTCCAGGTGTCCCTTGCACAGGTTGCAGACACTCCCCACCTGAGGAGTTACAGACAGCCCAGCACTCCAGGAGATGCAGGCAGCGTGTTCACAAGGTCAGGAGCACTTGTATCCCTGGATTCTGTGCACAGCCTCTTGGTGAGCCATCCTGATCCACAGCACCTCCCACACTTCATGCTCAGACACCTCAGCTCTGCCACCATTCCCATCCCCCAGGATCAGTTCCCAAGTCCTTCAACAAGCCCAGCCTGGAATGCTTTGCTTTAGTTTGGAGCTAATGGACAGATTTGCAATCCAGTTTCAGAGCTGCAGAGGAGTCCAAGGACAGATCCAGCAGTGCCAGGAATTCCTTCAGCCCTTAATGTTCTCTGTACTGACACTCATGACAGGTGGAAATGTTTTAAACCAGGCATAATTTTTCCACTTGGATATTGGAGAGCAGATCCTGCTCCCTGTAGTACCGTACTCCTTGGCTTCTCCCACCCTTCCAATTAGAGTGGCTTCGCTGAGCTGAGCCTGGCATTCTGTGCTTTCCCATACCTTCTGGATGTGATAGGAATTATCCTTCTCTCAGGGTCATCCTGCTCCCTACTCTACAGTCCTCGAATTTGGAGAGGCAGCAGGGAGGAGGTCACAATTTAGGGAATGTCTGGCAGATGTCCCAGTGCTGTTCCCAAGGTTTGTGCTGTGCAGGATGTGCTTGAGGAAGGTGAGTTTTCAGTGGGTCTTCCACTGTTCAACCTTAAAGGGGACATAGAGAGATTAATTAGACATTAAATACTTTGTCCTGACTGCCTGAGAGGCAAGAACTTGGTCATTTATCCATAAACTGACTACAGGGAGGTGACACAGGAATCTTTATGTTCATGATGAAGAGCCCTCGTTAGCAGGAAAAGGATCCCTAGCACAAAACAAATACAAAACACAAGTAAGGTTTAAATTATGAATGCAAGGTTCATCATTGTCTCAGGTGGAAAGTGCCATTTGGTATGGAAAGGCGGCTGTGGGATCTGCCAGAGTTTTCACTAAAAGTGAATCCAGCTTATAACTGGCTCCAGTTCCCCGCTCTTGGATGTTTTGGAGAAATGACCTTGGGACAAATGTGATTGTCTAAAAGCAGCCTGTGTGCCTCAAGAGGCCACACTGCAGGCTCAGAAGTGCACAGGGGTTGCTGCTTAAGGTGCTTTAACTTGGATAAACATCTTGGATGAGCATCTCTTGGAGATACTGAAAATGGACATTTCTGGTTTTAAAGTCTGTTTAGCACAGAGACAGGAAGCACAGCAATCTCAGATCCATTTCCCACTGATGCCAGCGTTATTCCCATTGATTTGCACAGATTTTCTTCAGTGTCACAGGGAAATTTGCTTCCAGACACCATTAAGGAAGCTCTTTTTCTGTCATGTGTCTGGCCTGTGGCTCCATCCTTCAGAAGCCTTCAGACAGAGCAGTGTTGGTCAGGAAGGATCACATCAGTTCAAAAACAGGGAATTTTGGACACCACTCAGAAGTTTCTCCTTGCAGGCAACCACCAGACCCACAGCCCACAGAGCCCTGAAGGAGCTCTGCTCTCCCATCACTCCCGGGGGAAGTGGAGTGTTCTGATCCCTGGAACTGGAGAGAAGCCCCAGTTGAACTGGTGGTCATTGAACATGGAGCTGTGACACTGGGAATCAGCTCAGCCCATCCCACAGGGAAATAAAGCAAAGAAAGTGGTATAATCACTGATTCCATGGAGTCAGTAACATTGGAAAATACCTCCAAGATCACCAAGCTTTGCCTGAATCCCACCATGCCCACCAAACCATGTCACAAAGTGCCACAGCTGCTCATTTTTTGAACGCTTCCAGGGATGGTGATTCCACCTATTCCAAAGCTCAACCACTTTTTTAGTCAAGACATTTTTCCTAATATCCAACCTGAACCTCCCCTGGACTGAGCTGGTGCCCACCAGGGTAACTGTCCTTCCTCAAAGGCAGGAATGGATAATCCAGGCTCTGGCTGGGTCAGGGAAAGAGCATCTGAAATCACATTCCACCGGTGGGAACGTTTGAGTCCAAGGGACAGATACAAGTGAGTAAATTCCTCATAATTGACCACACCAGCAGTCAAGTCTTCACAGTCAATTCAAGTCAAGACTCTAAAGTCTTCATCTTCTTATGAGTGATGAGTGATGAGGATTCTGAATGAATCCCAGGAATCGTCAGGATGGGGCAAAGGGAACCCATGGGAGATGTGGGCTAGCAGAGAATCCTGATGGCAGAAAGGAGACTGAGGGAGCAAAAAGGGACATTAAAAAAGCTCAGGCACATGGGCTGAGCTGGAATGACTACCTGAGCAATCACAAAGGAATGCTGGAGCTCAAGGTCTCCTTCACTGGAGAGGAATATCCTCAATACAGTGCCCTTGGAAGAGACCTGCAAGCTGCCTGCAGTGGTGTGGGGCTGCCATGGGGTGACTCAAAAAGCACAGGAGGCAGCTTTGAAAAATGCTTCCCTCTCTTCTTGGTGCTTCCCAGAGGAGGAGCTGGAGTGGGAGTGAGAGAACACCAGGAGAGAAGGGGCTGTGCTGGCACCAGTCCTTTTGTGCTTCCTGAGGTTCAATCCACGGGAAATGCAGGACGGAAGCTGTGACATTCCCAGTGGGAATGCAGCACACTGCTCCCATTGAGGAATGAAAGCTCTTTGTGTTCCCTTCCTACCCCTGCTTTCCCTTTCCTTCCACAGAAATCCTATGGAGAGGGAGCTCTGATTTGGTCCTGGGTGACTCTGGGGACACCACGCAGGACCTCCAGTTTCCATTGTGTTCCCCCAGTGGAACATTCCCAGTTAATACAAATCTCCCAGACTAAAAGATCCATACCCATAAAGAGCCCCAAACCTCCCAGCAGCACTTTGATAACTCATCTGCTTGGAAAGCAACTCACCTGGGACAGGTGCTTTGCAAATTCCATCAGCACAGTGTGTTCAGGAGTTGGCTGCTTTTACCAAAGCACCTTTTGTTTGGGAATGTGGTGAAGGAGAGGAATAAATCCCCCCAGGCTGTCACTGTGTGGATACACACTGCACCAAGCCCTCTTGTTGCAGCACTGTGCCAAGTGGCAGTCATGCCAGCTAGAGACAACAATGTTTAATTTATGAAGGGCTGAGTTTTAATCAGGTTTTTATTGTTTGTTCCAGCAATACATCAGTTTAATGGCAGTCCAAAAAATGCACCACCAGCAAATCTCACCCATGTCATTCTTCTCAAAATTTGACATCGCTGCCTGCTGGGGAAGAGGCAACCTGTGAAAGGCAGGGTTTAAAAAAAGTGACCAAAGCTGCAGCTCTGGTGGTGTTTGGGGGTTGGTGGTACTGCTGCAGGAAGGGCAGGTTTGGAGATAAATCTGTGTTCAGCCTCTTCTCACACTGAATCATGAGATGCCTTTTTATAACCGAGGCAGCAGATCCTGAGTGTGCCCCTCCCTCGAGCTGGGTGGCTGAGCTGCTGCTGGGACTTGTCTTCAGCACCAACTAAGCCCAGCTTTACTGAAAAGGACCTTATGGACACACCTGGCCAGTCATTGCCCAGTTTTGTGTGTGTTGGACTCCAAATCTCTCTGCAAACCCACCAAACTCCCACCATCTTCCATGGAATCCTGGCCTGGCCACCTCCATGTGCTGTGGTGAGTCATGGTGGGAATAAAATTCCATTACTTGGGCAGAACTGTGGAGAAGAGAGAGGAGCCCTGACTGAGGTAATTTATTTTACAGTCAAAGGAAAAACATTGGAAATACTTTGCAGAATGAACATGAAAGGGTCAGAAAATAAAAGAAAATTAAATATATTTTTCCAGTAAGGGAAACATTTCCTAGCAGATTTTTTTTTTTTGTGGAGAATGTAAGGCCTTGTTAGACTAAAATGGCACCAGAGGTTTAGGCTCTAAAGTACTCAGCTTCTTTGGGATGTCTTGTCTTCAGAAGGGACTTAATATCCAATTATTAAAGGTACTGAGATCTCCGGAGTTGTAGTTTGTGCACAAAAAACTCCTGAAAAAACCCCAACCCCAACCCAAACCTGCATGAGAGACCCAGGGAAAAGCGGATTGGAACAGATCTGAAGGAATCACCTCTTCCACCCCCTGACCCAAGGAAAGCTCTGGGGCCTTCAGCAAAGGTGTCTGGAGAAATGATCCTGCTCCTGGAAGCCTCCACCAAGAAACTCCACAGCAAACCGTGGAAAAATTAATGGCCGTGTTTAACTCTCCTTACATTAGAAATGGTTTTCTTAAGAACAAATCTGAATTTCCCTAAGTGTGATTTTAATTACCCTGTCTCCTAAGCTGAATGAACAGGCAGAACAAATGATTCTCTTCTTCTTCATGGAAACCTTTTCTGGATGTGCAGACTGTGATGTTTCCCTCAAGTCTTCCTTGACTAAATACCTCCAATTATTTCAGCCTTTCTTTGCAGGTTACCTCAAACAATTCTCATTCTCACGGCTCAGCTTTTTCATTTATCCTTGAATTTGCCTTTCCTGAATTGTGGGATGGATTTTCCAGGTCGTTTTGGATTTCTCAAGGTCCTCCAGAGTTCCAGCCCTGCCCTCCAAGGTGGTGTTGGCTGTTCCTTGGACGAGGTTAGAGCAAAGCTGGTACCCCCAAGTCTCTTGGCAGTCTCTGGTAGTGTCCCAGCCCCCTGTGAGGCAGCCAAGGAGAATTTTTGTCACCTTGGGGACAGTCAAGCATGGGAGAGCCTGTCCAGAGAGGTTGGGTGTCCCCACCCTGGAGCTTTTCAAGACTAGGCTGGAAAAAATCCTGAGAAACCTCAGGTTTGAGGTCCGATCTCAGAGCTGATCTTGCTTTGAGCAGATCAACATTTGGTGTAGGTGATTCTAATAATTCTCTTGAATTATTTTCTGAACTTTTATCATCACTTTATTCCACACCCCCTCACCCAGAAAAGAAAATTTTGATTAGGAAGCTGCTCATGCTCCACACACCTGTACCCAGACTGGGGCCTCGAGACACAGTTCATTAGAGGAGAAATCCCACAGGGTCTTGGATCATCCTTCCATGGTCACTGTGTTTATTCCCAGTGCCTGGAACCACATAGAATCACAGAATCATTCAGTTTGGAAAATCCCTTGAAGACCATTGAGTCCAAGCTGTGCCCATCCCCACCTTGTCCCCAGCCCAGAGCCCTGAGTGCCACAGCCAGGAATTCCATGGGCACCTCCAGGGATGGGCACTCCAAACCTCCTGGGCAGCCCCTGCCAAGGCCTGAGCGCCCTTTTCATGGGGAAATTCCTGCTGGTGTCCAATCTGAGCCTCCCCTGGCCCAGCCTGAGGCCGTTCCCTCTGCTCCTGTCCCTGTTCCCTGGGAGCAGAGCCCGACCCCCCTGGCTGCCCCTCCTGGCAGGAGCTGTGCAGAGCCAGCAGGGCCCCCTGAGCCTCCTTTGCTCCAGGCTGAGCCCCCCCAGCTCCCTCAGCTGCTCCTCATCCTAATTACTCTCTAGTTCCATGGGAACAAGGTCTCTGCTTGAGACCTTGAGGAGGAAAATCCTGGAGCAGTTGGAAAGTAAGAGGTGATGAGGCTGGGTGGGACCAACAGACCCTGATCCTGTGGCATGACACACTAGGCCAAAATAGTCTCCAGAACCATAGGAAGCCCTCAGCTCCACCAGGATCCGTGCTACTGAGGCAGATTCCAGAAACCTGGAGACCACAGTGGGCTCATGGAATTCCCAGTGCTGAGCCATGACCCGATGGGGCCACCACAAAGCTGGAGAACCACAGCAGGACAGGTAAACACAGAGCAGGTACTTAGAGTATTTCTCATTTTGGAAGGTGTTTTTAAAAAATCTTTGTAAAATGTTTTCACAATGCCTCTGACTCACAGGGATTTAAAAACAAACAAACAAACAAACAAACAATATTTTTCCAAAGTCCACTTTGAAAGCAAAGATATTAAGCAAACAGTTATGACAGATTGGAACCTCTGCTTGCCAAAGACTGCAGGGGTAAAAATGATTTTTCAGGAGTTATCTAAAATGCTCAAAACTTCTCAGATTTTCTCTGAAATAATGAATTCCAAGAACAGAATAATTGGGAAAGAAACCCAAGTATTTCTCAGTTTTTGACATTTTAGGAAAGAGCTGAAGACGACATTTTTTACATCCACCACATCCTTTGTCGTGATGGAAAGAGAAGCTTAAAGTCCAGAATAGCAGCAGGAAAGGGCAGGAAAAAAGATCTTGGGGATCTCATTTCTAAATGCAGCAATGCTTTAGTCATGACAAAAAAAGATCCTGACTTGCTAATTAGTTTTGCATAATGATGACTAAACTTGATTACAGCGTGAACCACTCAAATGTCTTTAGAGCTCGTAGGTTTGCTGTGAGCTCCAATTAAAAGGGTGTGGTTTGTGTTTGGCTCCCAAGGTGCTTCCTGGAGATGAAAAATGCCACCAAAGGGTGCTCTGAGCTTTGTTGTCTCAGTTGTCTGTAGCAGCAAATGAACTTCTGAGGGGGAATCCGATAGCATCTATTTTATCCCACATCCAAGAGCACGTCCCTGATGCTCCAGAAGCTTTTGCTCATTTTTTTCCCTCCTAAACAGCCAAACAAATGGAGAATAAAGCCTTCATTATCTCTTCATCAGTTGCCAGCCACTGTGCAAGTTCTCTCCCTGCTATTTTTTCTCTGTTAAGAAGAGCTGAGAGAAAATCTGGCCATAAAACCCTCCCCAGTCTGTGGGTGTGTAGGGGGGAACACTTGCAGTGGTGAGAACTTCCTGAAATGCCACTCAGTGTCCCCTGAGGTGGGGCACACAGAGGTTCTCGCAGCATCTCCCCATCCCTATGGCCTCCTGGATGCCCATGGACAGAAATCCCAGTCCCTGTGCCAAACTTGTCCAAAATCCCAGTCCCTTGCCCATGCAGAGCCCTAGCTGCTCCTCCAGATTAGGATGCAGGCTTGGATGCCAGCCTAGCTCCACTGGGAATTCCTGGGATTCTGTGCCCCACTTGAATTGCTCACCCAACTTTAGAGGGCACCAAGACCCCCCAAACACAGCCAAATCCAGATTTGGATCACTCCATGATCCCTGGGGTTCCACAGATCCTGTTGTAACTCAGTGCTGGCACAGCTCCGGCTGGCACTGGGAACCAGTGTGGGGTTGGGACTGGTGAGGAGAGATCCAGTGATTCACCCAAGCCTGAGTCCTTCCTGGGGGCTGTGCCAACTCCCACATTTCTTCCTGTAACTCAAAAACAACACTGAGGAAGGGAGTAAACTTTCCTTCCTTGCATATTTCCCGTGGCTGGATACGGATCAGCTCCCTCCAAGTGGTCAGGGTTTGCCCATCTCTGACTGACAGCTCCTCTGACTGTAGGATTTTTCCAGGGAACCTCACCTTTAGCAGGAGTGCATTGTCCTGCTGCCAGGGCAAGTGTGTAGCCAAAAGCAGCGAGGCAAATCCTGGCTTACCCAACTTCCTTGGCTGTGACGCAGCCAAGCCCCTTCCTGGTGTTCCTGTGTCCTCTGTCCGAGCAGGGAGGGTCAGCTGGGCTGGGAATGGCTGGGCTGGGGGATGGAATTAAGGATGGGAAGCCACAATTCCTTTTGGCCCGACGTCAGCAGAGCTCTGGATCCCTGGAGCAGATGGGTTTGTTCACACCGCCCGCCCGTTCCCAAAATGCCGGAGACTGCGGCGCTGCCGACGTGGTTCCAGCCCACAGCGGGAACGGGGAAGGCTGAGAGGCTTTACAGCTCTTTCACCTTTTGCTGAGCTTCCAGGGGCTCCTGGTCTAGCACAGCATTCCTGTAACAAAACCCCAGCCCCGATTTCCCCCATTCCCCACTGAGGGGCCATGGGGGGCACACAGAATGAGCTCAGGCTGTGTGTCACAGAACTTGTGGCTTTCCTACAACCTGACAGCCATGGATGAGGCTTTTCCCAAAGAGCAAGGGAGTTTCCCATAACCTCCAGGTCACAATGGAGAGCTGTGGCAAGAGGAAGGGCTGGGGAATGACGGACCTCAGGCTTCTCAAAAACACTGGAGCAAATTATGAAACAATAAATTTATCAGCACTCCAAGGATAAAAGGAGTGGGAAACAGCCACCGTGGACTTGTCAAGTACAAATCATGTCAGAGTAATTTAATCTCTTCCTTTAATGGGGTCATTGGCCTATGGACAGCGGGAAGTGATAGATTTGATAGACCTCAGCTTTCATGAGGCTTTTGACCCAACCTGACGGGAGAAGCTCCTCCAAGAAGGGACACAGAATTGAAAGCAAATCATCCAGTGTGGGCACAATTTAAAAAACATTAGACTTCGAATTTCGCATCAGAAATCTGTTCAAGAAAGGGATTTTAGTCTCTCAGGCATCTGTCCTGGGCCCAGTTCATTGAAAAATATTTTAACCAGCAAAGTCAAATTGACACCCACACAGACAATAGAACAGGAACTTAATGGAATTTATGTTAATGCTGTTTTAAAAATATAAAATATGCAACCCCCCCATAAATAAAGAATCATAAGGTCTTTGACTCCTACAAACATCTCTTTATACATGACACAATTTTAGTTTTGATTAAATTGCCCACTGGTATTGGGACTACAAATTTATTGTCTGGTGAATGTCTGTTATCATTGTAGCTAAAGATCACATTTTCTGATGCTGCTCCATCTTTTAGTTCTTTTTCCAGCTCTCTGACCCCACAGAAAATGATTCCAGCTGGACAATTTAGCACATTTTATAGTGCCACATTTTCAGGGGGATTGAAGAGCAGCTATTTGTTTCAATCTTTTTATCACCAGCTTAGCTGATGGAATGGATCAGACACAGCTAAATGCCTGAATGGGGACATCTGTTCCAGTTTGGAGAGCTCAGGGTCTTCCATCTGGGCTCCAGCTGCTGGTTTGGCAGGGGGCTGCTCTCCTGGGATGCTGGATGTACCAGCTCCTCTTGGGACCCCAACACGTTGGAGTAACACCACACAACGATGTTGAGGCAACAAAAAACCCTCCTCTTATCAGCTCTGTGGATAAATTTGGATGAGGGGTGATAGTGACAACTTGTGATTCAATGAGAAAGATCTTGTAAAAGCACCGAGATGAAATGCAGGAAAGGCAAGTGAGGAATCAGCGTAAGGAGGAATGAAATGCCCAAACTGAAGTGTGGTTGGAAAAGTGGTAGCACCAGCAGAGACTGATCTGGGCTTTCCAATGGGTCCTACAAGTGGGAAGGACAAACTTTGCCCCTGACCCCCACTTAGCAGGAGGAGCTGAGGGTCCTCAGGACTTGTCAAGGACGTAATCCCCATGTGGGAATGCACTGTGAGAAAGAGAGGAAAAAGGAGAGGTGAAATGAACAGAGAATGATCAGTGGTCGGAAATTGGTTGTATGGGGAAAGACTGGAGAAATTCAGCCAGGGTGTTTTGGCTAGAGAAAAGTAAAGTTGCCATGTGAGGATGGTGTTAAATGTGTCCTAAGTTGTTCTGAAGCAACATCTCATCTTTGAACAATTAGAAGCACAAAATAGATTGGGTTGGAAGGGACCTTTCATCCCATTTCAGCCCCTGCCATGGGCAGGGACACTTCCCACTGTCCCAGGCTGCTCCAAGCCCCGTCCAACCTGGCCTTGGGCACTGCCAGGGATGGGGCAGCCACAGCTTCTCTGGGCACCCTGTGCCAGGGCCTCCCCACCCTCCCAGGGAACAATTTCTCCCTAACTGGCTCACTGCAACAGAAGAATTTGAGTCAAAAATCAGAAAAGTACCCAGCTCCCATGGTAATTTTGCTCAGGAACAGGTTACCCACAGCAGTGGGGGAATCTCTTTTTCCATGGCCTCAAGGAGCAGACCAATGACTCTGAATTCCTGTTGATCCAGCACCCGGATCCAGCACTTTGGCCCTTGGAGAGTCCTGCTATAAGACTGTGAAGTGGAAGGAAGCATCTGTGTTTCAAAGTGCTCTGTTGCATCAGAGGGAGCTTGAGAGACTCTTCTGCAGGCTGTGGTAGTGCCAGTTTCTGTGGAGAAAATGGGGAAAGGCAGGTGCCAGTGGGTTGTCAGGGTTCAGAGCCTGGAGATGGAACATGAAATGGAAATGAGAAGGACAATGAAGCCCTGAGTGTGCTGCTGCAGGAGGCACAGGTCATCTGCAGAGACCCAGAGCAACCTCAGGCAGAAATATAACATCTGAGACACAGCCAGAACCCTGGAGAATGACCAAGAGCTTATCCCTGGACCAAGAGTTAATCCCTGGAGAATGACCAAGAGCTCATCCCAGAGCACGCTGGACCTGAGGAAAGACACCAAAGCCCTCCCTGCCAACATTCCCAAACAGAACAGCTCCAGACTCCTTCCAGCCCTCTGGTCCTCTTCACAAACAAAAGTCAGGCCTATTCCTGTGCATTTTCCTGATCATCATCACAGACCTGGATGAGGGAAGGCTGCACCCACCTCTGATGGAAAGCAGCTTCCCAATCCCCATCCGGAGGAGGGGAAGCAGCAGTGAGTCAGGAAGTGTTGAAGAGGACGGGAGCAGCAGTAGGTGGAGCTGGTGAAAATCTTCCAACAAAGATCTAAATTTTATTATGATGAGAAATGAGGCTTTATTGAGATTTAAAAAAAAAAAAAATTAGAAGAAAGTGTTGATCCACATAAAATGTTGCAGTCTGAGGGAATTACAGATTAAATTGGTCCAATTTTTAATTCTTAAGCTCTCAGTGAAATTCCTAATGCTGGCAGTGCTGAGATCCCTGATGCCCTGAGAACCTATCCCAAATGCCCTCTTCCTATAAAAGCTCTTTTCTGGCATTTTATGGAGTGGGGATTTGCAGTTTTGAGCACCATCTAATAAATCATCAGGACCTGAATGGAAAATTAATGGCTTCTTCCCCATGCCACTTGATTTGGGCAAGGAACCTGAGCAAGGACCAGGATTCTTTTTACCTCTGGCCCAGGCACAGCCTGTGCAGTCTGGAGTTGTGGCACAGAATACAAACCCAGTGTGGCCCCTCCCCTGCACCCACCGTGGGTGGGTCCCATGGTTCCAACACCCTCCTGTCACACAAAATTTGTATTAAATGATCTTCAAGTAGGAACAAAAACATCCCAGGAATAAATGCAGGACACTAAAGCACAGCACATCCCTCTGGATTGAGCTCCTGCACAGCAAGTACAGAGCCCATCTCTTCATGCCTTCTTCCCTCTTGGCTCCATGGATCTCCATTGGATCCATGGCTCTGGAAGTGTGGGAGCTGCAGTCTGTATCATGTGTGGAGAGGAGGGTAAATTCCCTCCTGTGGTGATCCCACAGGGATTAGGAATGCTCTGCTGAGTGTAGATTCCTGTGCCCTCCAACCGACCCATCAAACATTGTCCTGCAGGTACGGAATCCCAAATTCCTTCACCCTCTGCAACCCTGGATGAGCCACCACCATCAGGGTCCCTCTGTACCTGGAGCTGTCAATGAGCAGGGTCTGCTGCTCTGCAGATGCTCCAAGGCCTTCCTGGAGCACTGGATCCACTGCTGCCAGCACAGGGAGACCTCTGCCATCTCCAGAGCTTGAGCAGCCAGAAGGTCCAGAGGTGAGATCAGGATGGAGTGAAATCATTGAATCCCAGAAACGTTTGTGTTGGAAGGGATCTTAGAGTTCATCTCATTCCCATGGGCAGGGACACCTTACACTACTCCAGGTTGCTCCAAGTCCCATCCAACTTGGCCTTGGACACTTCCAGGGATGGGGCAGCCACAGCTTCTCCGGGCACCCTGGGTGAGGGGAGGCTGAACCCAGCACCTCTCAAGCTCTGACTCGCAGATCCAGCAATGGGAGCACCCCCTGAGCAGCATCTCCTGCAGTCACGTCACTCAAATTGACCCTTCAGCAAAAACTGGACTTGAATGTCCTGCAAGACCTGCAGAGCTCAGTGGAGAAGAGTTTCCAGAACCCAAACTGCTCCCAGGAGGTGCAGACAAGTTGAACATGCTATGCAGCCCCTGCACATTAAATTCTACTGATTTTTTTTTCCTCTTATTATTATTTTTACACATCCTCTTTAAAAACCTGTCTCAGCATGGCATAGGAGCTGCCACCCACTTCCAACAGATTGAATCCTGCCTCTGATGTTCCCAGGACTCCCCATTCAGCTCCCAACTAATTGATGCCTGCTCAGACAGCTCGATGCTTCCAATCCCCACACGTCACTTCTGCTGCTGCCTGAGGAGTGCTTCCTGGTGACAGACAGGCTCCTGGAGCGTTGGAGAGCTCTCCACACACTTTGCTCTTCAGACAAGGAAGTCATTTAATATATAATTGGTCTTTCTTGGCTCTGTGGACACTTCCTTAGTGTAACAGGAATCTCACATCTCGCCATCTGCATCCCAGAGAGGCACTGAGGATCCACCAGCATCCACAGGATGGCCTTTCCATAGGACATGGCTTGGACTGAGAGCAGCAAACTGGGATGTTTAGTTGTCTTTTGGAGTTTGGACTCTGTCTGCAATGAAATCCTCTTTGCTCCATCAGTTCTCCCACCTCTCCTTTGAATTCTTTACTCTGGAGAAAGAGCCTCCCTATGCTCCAAGAAAAGCAGTCGTTCTCAGGGAACATTCTGATTTGTCATAAAAGCTCTAACAAAACAGGATTGCCCCCCTCTTCATAAGTGAAAAAAAGTGGGGTTTTTGGGTTTTTTTTGGTTAATGTCAAGGTTGCCAATCATGGTATTTTGGCAACATCCAGACAACCTTGTTATTCCTTCTTGACTCTGAGGAGCTGCTTTCTGCCTCTCTTGGGCAGCCAGCATTCCTGGCTGCTCCCAGATCCCAGGGGTGGTTTCTGGGAGTCCCAGCCTCAGGGATGTACTCTGAGCTCCGAGGCAGGTTTGCCATGGCCTGGCACATGGGGTGATTGCTCTGCCCAAAAAAATCAAAACTGCTCTTCACATCAGAGGAGATAAAGTTGGTTCCAGACATGTAGACATGAAGGAAATTTCTGGATTTGGAGAAAGCTATGGAGCAATAAACTCAGTAAAACACCCGGGTCACTACTTAGAACCATCAAATCACATAATCATAGGATGGTTTGGGCTGGAAGGGACCTCACAGTCCATCTCATTCTGCCTCCTGACCCTTCCACTATCTGAGGTTGCTCCAAGCCCCGTCCAACCTGGCCTTGGACACTTCCAGGGATGGGGCAGCCACAGCTTCTCTGGGCACCCTGTGCCAGGGCCTCCCCACCCTCACAGTAAAGAATTCCTTCCCAATATCCCATCTAACTCTGCTCTTTTTCAGTTTAAAACCATTGACTTTATCCTACTTGACAAGGATATGGTATTTTAATTGGTGTATTTCTGTTCCATCCAGCTACAAGGATAATTTTCACAGCCTGAGAGACAGTGGATCCTGGCACTTCAGACAAACCATTTTCCTGGGAATTGTCTCCCCCATTAGGCTTCTTTACCTGGGGCAAAGCTCAGCAGGGTCCAGCTGTACTCCCAGGTATCCCACAGAGTCTGTCCATGTAGCCCCTGGGATTTCTCAGTTATGCATCTGTACTTACTCAAGATTATTTAAATGATGGTTTAAAGGCTGGTTTAGTATAAAGAAATTTTGGTTTACAAAGATGCTCCCAAAATACTCTGCTGGACAGTCCCAGGTAGGTGAACTTCTTTATCCTCTGAGAAGCCTTTCAGGACAGTGCCAGTGTCACTTCTCATGAGGAACAGCTTTCAAGGGGGATTTTAAACACTTTCAGCTTATAAATATTTCATCATTCTTTAACAGGCACTGTAAGTCTGCAGCCACTCACACATCACATTTACCTCGATGTGAATGAAACCAGGAGCTGGCAGCTTGCAGGAGCCAGGTCAGCAGTTTATCTTCTGAGCTGGCACCTCTTGGCCCCACTTCCATCCTGAGATGCCTGAGCTGAGCTTACAGCATCTTTGCAATGAGCTAATATCACTGCAAGATGAAGGACAGCAAACAAAGGGGTGATAAAAGGAAGGAAAAAAGTGGCTGAGTTGAGAGTAGTTAATGTGTGTTTCTTCATGAATATTCAGGACCAGGTCCTCAGTTTGCATTATGGAGTATTGATGAAGGAAAAGTAGAAATTCAGTGTAGGGGGCTGTCTATTTATTGATTTATTTTAAATTGCCTTGCCTGGGTCTCACAAATTTCATGTGCTGGGAAGGGGCTGGAGCCCCAGGAGGGGCTGAGGGAGCTGGGGGGGCTCAGCCTGGAGCAAAGGAGGCTCAGGGGGCCCTGCTGGCTCTGCACAGCTCCTGCCAGGAGGGGCAGCCAGGGGGGTCGGGCTCTGCTCCCAGGGAACAGGGACAGGAGCAGAGGGAACGGCCTCAGGCTGGGCCAGGGCAGGCTCAGGTTGGATATTGGGAGAATTTCTTCATGAAAAGGGTGGCTAAACATTGTCACCGGCAGTGGTGGAGTCACCATCCCTGCAAGTGGCCAGAAAAGGAGCATGCTCAGCACCTGGGGACAGGGGTTAGTGGTGCCTGGGGGTACTTGGTTGAAGTTTAGACTTGACGATCTTGGAGGTCTTTTCCAACCTCAATGATTCCAAGATTAAAATCTAAAAACCATGAAATCTGCTTGCTGGCCACCTGCAGTGACCAAGGGGCATCTCCCACCCTGCTTTCCAGTGCAGGAAGAAAACCCCTCTAGATATGACAGACATGAAAAGTTGAAGAAGGACTTTAGTTGGAAAACCAGAAAGAAAAACTGGGCATAGCCTGGAAGTCTCTAAAGAAGGAATAGATTTCTGGTAGCTGGGTATTTCAGTCTGCTTAATGAAGGCAGGGGCAGATTCAGTCACCAGATGTTGGAAGGAGATAAAGTTAGACCAGAAACCAGGGAAATCTGGGGATTCTGAGACAGATCAAGTTATGGAATCATTCCCTGATTCTGTGAAAGGTGTTCCCTCTCCTTAAGCCACACTGGGGGACATTCTGGAGCTGTGGGGTGGATTTGGTGACTTGTTGCCCTGAGTTTTGCTGCTCTTTGATGTTTTCATTCTTCTGCAACAGTGACTGAACCAAATCAATTCTCCATGACCATTATGGTTCCTTGAGGTTCCTGCTGGTTGTCCTGGGAGACCCAAAATAACCTTTAACCTGAGCATCCCAGAGCAGCTGGATTATCCACTGGAGGTGATCCACATGTGATCCACATGTGTCTCCACATGTGCTCTGGTTTGTCCTTTTACTTGCCTGGATTTAATATTTATCACTTCTTTTCCCTGTGTTTTCTTCATGGCAAATCTGGTGACTGAGACTGGTGGCAGAACTCCAGAAAAGCTTCCTGTGCTGTACAACCAGTGCTGCTCTGGTGCAGACTGGTGGGAGAGTTCTCTGACTGGGAGACGTCACAGGCCTGGCCCGAGCTGGAATCATGGCCATGGATGAACTCCTAAATCTCCCAACTAAACAGCAGGATGTGCTGGGATTGGTTAGATGAAGATGAATAACTCTAGAATGACAGATTCCCTCCTGAACAAGTGAACATGGAAGAGAAGGAGCACTCCTGCTGGAAGTCATTCTTCCAGTACTTAAAGGGGTCCATAAAAAAGAGGGAGAGTGACTTTTTAGAGGGGAAAATAGTGATAGAACAAGGGGGGACAGTTTAAACTAAAAGATGAGGCATTTAGATGGGATATTGGGCAGGAATTGTTCCCTGGGAGGGTGGGGAGGCCCTGGCACAGGGTGCCCAGAGAAGCTGTGGCTGCCCCATCCCTGGAAGTGTCCAAGGCCAGGCTGGACGGGGCTTGGAGCAGCCTGGGACAGTGGGAGGTGTCCCTGCCCTGGCAGTGGTGGCACTGGATGGGCTTTAAGGTCCCTTCCCACCCAAACCATTCTGTGATTCTAAATTTTGTACCCTTTGGCATTTTTTCCATCAAGGTTCCCCTGTTTTTAGGGAGTGCTTTTAGGGAGGAACTTTGCTGCTGCCCACAACAGCTGGTGTCAGTCTCTGTGTGGCTGAGACCTTGATGCAGCAGGATGGGTGAATCCTGCACAATGTCAAATGATTCAGCAGAGAGGGAGGAAGGCAGCAAGGAAATAGGGCTGCTGGCTGAGCTGAGGCTGGAGACAATGAGGGTCACATTTGTTTGGCCTGTTCTGATAGGGGTTATTTCTGAGTAATACCAACTTGTCTTGCCAGAATTTGCAGGCTCAGCCTTCATCTGAACCTTTAAAAGTGTCTCAGAGTACAGGGAATGAATAAAGATGACCTGCATGAAAATGTCAATTTGGTTGTGCAGCAGCTGAAGAGGCTTTGGTCTGTGCCAGGGCCTCCCCACCCTCACAGGGAACAATTCCTGCCCAATATCCCATCCAACCCTGCCCTCTGGCAGTGGGAAGCCATTCCCCCTTGTCCTGTCCCTCCATCCCTTGTCCCAAGTCCTTTGTTGGAGCCCCTTTAGGCACTGGAAGGGGCTCTGAGGTCTCCCTGGAGCCTTCCGTTCTCCAGGCTGGACATTCCCAGCTCTCCCAGCCTGGCTCCAGAGCAGAGGGGCTCCCACCCTCTCCTTTGGAGCAGTAGTTGATGGGGAGGTCTCAGCTATGACTTCTTCCCCTTCATCCCACTCTTGTTCTGCCCTTTGCCCTTGGAGATTCGACTCTTGGTGTCTGGATTCTTTAGGTTTGAATAATTACCAGGTAAAGAAGCAGACAAGGAGAGAGGAGGGAGGGAGATGCTCTGAATTTCCCCCTGGTTCTGGGAACATTTATTGTGGGGCTGTGCCTCTGCGTGTGTGCTCAATGTGGCTTTGGGCTCTGATCTCATGCCCAGAAAGTCTGAGGAATTTGGGATGCTGAAGGCTGTGGCAGGAAAAGGGGATCTGTGGCCAGGGAGGCTCCCAAAGGAGAACAGAGTGTTCAGGAGGGAGCTTTCCTTGGCCATCACAAAAAGCCAGTCAGTCTTAGGCTGGGCACACAATACTTGGGAATGGTCTAAACCTGTGACTAAGCGTGGCTTGGCAGACCAAGAAGACACAAAAGAGGAAAAGTAATGCTCTTGCAAATTTTGTATTGTGATCTTTCCATGGCTTAGCATCCTTCAAGTGTTTCCCAGGGAATACTTTCCCCCTGTTAATCTGGAAGAAGTTAGGTAGCTTTAAATTCCTTCATCTTTATTTAGTGGGATTGAACCTTCCTTTCATTACACTTGGACATGATCCCTTGAGCCTAAATCCCCCTTTGTGTTGGTCCAGCAGTGTCACAGCTTTTCCTCAGAGATCCATTCTCCAGGTTGAAGCCTCGTTGTGCAGCCCTGCTCCCGTTCCACACAGCTGCTTTTCCCAGCAGGATAATTCACACTTCCAGACACATTAAGTACCAGCTGGGCAGCTCATCTTGTTAGTGGGATTATAGCTGTAATAACACCAGGACCTGTGGTTATGATAAATCTACTCCCCAAATTAATAACAGAAAATTAGCAGTTGTCAGGAACCTGATTTTTCCAGGCAGGTTCCTGAACTGATGGGTTTGGCCCCGCATTTGTCACTGGGATTGGCTCCTCTTTGGTGTGAAGGTGTGAGGAACAAATGAAAGCATCTCCTGGTGGAGAGGAGTCCAATTCCTGCCAGAGCCCTGGTGTGGACAGCACTGTGTGCCCAGGGATTGCCCAGGGGAGCCCTGACTGACCCTTCCAGCTTCCAGCAGGCAGAACTGGGGAAAAGCAGCAGTGGCATTTTGGAAAAACCACTGGAAAAGAGTCAGGATGCAAGGTACGCAGCCTAGAGGAGGAAAAGATTAAAATAAGGTCCCCCAGGCCCAAACTGGGAGCCTTTCTGTGTGAACAGGACAGAGCTGTTCTCCTGCTGCTGGGACCCCGAGCTTGGGAGTTACTGTGGCAGAAATGGGGGGAGGCATCAGGACCAGCTCTTCCTCCTGAACCCAGAATTCCATGACATTCCCAAGATATCCATGCTAGATGCCCCTTGGATGGTGCCCATGAAGATGAGGATGAGGACATGTAAGGCCAGGGTCATGGATAGGTACAAACTGGCCCGGATAAAATCCGCTGCCTTGGGATTTCCGTGCAAACCCCTGGTTCTGCTGGGGAATAGCCCCTTCCTGAGGGTCAGGCACCAGTGCAAACCCCTCTCCGGTCACCAGATCTTTCTCTCCCTCCTTTCCAAGCTGCCCTGACTCACTCAGGACATGGATCTTGTGCTTCAGTGGGCAATTCCCAGCTGCAGCACCTGGAATCGCCTGCCTGGCACACGAATTACCATCTCAGACATCCTGGCCTTGATCAGGAACAAATCAATATTCCCTGGACGTGCCAGGGAGTTATTTTCCAATGCTCCACTGATGAAACCCTCTGTCTGTGCCTCTCTCCTTCTGGTGCAGGTAAAATCTGAATGTGGGAGACGAATCCTTCACCTTAGGATGAATTTAGCCAGAGTGCCCTCAACTGCACAATCTGTGCAAGGAGGGCTGGATCCTGCCTTTCAAAATCTCTGCCTGACTGCAGGAACAGCAAGAATCGATCCAGCTCCCCTAAATCCCATTTCTTATTTAATATTTGTTTAAGCTGAGCAGAACCTAAAGGGAATACAGGAATTGCTAACTCATAGCTGTGAAGAATCTCTTTAGGAGAGTGAAACACCAGCTGAGAACTGACATAATGTCTATATTTCCCTTTAGACAAGGCCCTTCTTTGCTGACAAGAGTGGTGATTTCCACATGTGGAGATGGATTTTCCTGTCCTTGGAAAAGGGCCTGGTACCATGGAGCAGGAAGCACACTTCTTTTTTTAAGTTGCCCAGTGTTTGTCCTGCTGACAGACAGGGACCTTCCACAGAACTGTTGATGCACAGGCTTCTCAAAACATCTTAATTGTGGTTTTGGATGGACAGAAAAACCTGTGAATTGTGATTGATTTCCACATGTGGAGATGGATTTTCCTGTCCTTGGAAAAGGGCCTGGTACCATGGAGCAGGAAGCACACTTCTTTTTTTAAGTTGCCCAGTGTTTGTCCTGCTGACAGACAGGGACCTTCCACAGAACTGTTGATGCACAGGCTTCTCAAAACATCTTAATTGTGGTTTTGGATGGACAGAAAAACCTGTGAATTGTGATTTTGGATGGTCAGAAATTCCACCTGACACAAGTTGAGCCAGCACAGAATTGTGCCTGCTCACTGCTTATACCCAGGAAGAAGGAATGACCTAGCTGGAGTTCTTCAGGAACAGTGGCCTGGCACCTGTGGAAGAGGAATAAAGATGTGTCTGCTCTCAGTGTTGGCATTATCATGAATAATGTTCTGAGGATGAATCCATTCCTGGGTTGGAGGGAGACTCTCAGACCTTCAGAGGCCACTAGGACCAGCTGCAAAGGACAATGAGTTCTTTTTTTTTTGGAGATGTGCTTGGGAATTGCTTCTTTCCATGAAAATTTCTGACAAAAACAATAAAAGGTCTTAGATTTATGAAATAATTTTCCAAAGCTTCTGAGACAGTCTTAAAAATTTTTAAATCCTTAAGAGCACCAAATTGAACATCCTGGTATTTAAAAGGAATCCTGAAGAAAATCTCATGGAAATTGGAGACTTCAGAGGGAGATATTTCTCTTTCTGTGGAAGTTGTAGTTGGAAATCTGCCTTGAAGTAAAACTTCTGCTTCAGCTGCTAAGTTTGTTCCCTGGGGATGGATCTCCAGGAGTTCCCGTGGGGTCAGAGCCCAAGATTTCCGTGTGAGGAGGAGCTGGTTGGTGACCCTGAGCCCTCCCTGCAGGGGTTGTGTTCTCTCTGGGTGAGTTGGCCTTGCAGGGGAACCTGCAGGACCCTCGTGTTGCTGGGGAGACCAAAGCAGTAGTCAGGCAATCCCAATTTTCCATCATTTTCTCACACACATTCCCATATTTGTGATTCTTTGCTGTTAAATCCAAGATACATCCTGGTGCATGAGCTCTGCTTGTTGTTCTTACTGTTCAGCTCCTTTGGGATGCTTCTGGGTGACTCTCCCTGTCGGTCTCCAGGACCTGCTCCCTGCTCCAGGAAAAAGGAGACCTTTTCACACTTTGTGCACCTCTGCCTGCAGCTTGACCCCCCAGATGTAGTGGTTTTAGCCCTGGCCAACAGCCAAGGTCCCACTAGTACTGCTCTTTTCCCCCTTCTGCATTGAACTGTGTTACTAAACAATGATAAGAAATGCTGGCAGAGGAGCAAAATCAGGCTGAGACAAAGTCAGTGCTTCTAAGTGATAAAGTGAATTTATTACAGAGTCAAAGGAGCAAGCAAAAACAAAGGAACATCTCCTAAACATTCTTCCTCCGCCGTCCTCCCATCTCCCCCCCCAAAGCTTTACAGCCCTTTCTTCTCCCAGATCGTAAGGGGAACCCGGGGAGGGGGTTTTATCTCTAATTAGTTTAGTCCTCAGATGCTCAGGTGTTTCCTCTTCTTAGCAGTTATACCTGGAGGGGTCTCTCTCTCTCCCCTTTGGCACCATGGCACGGTTTGCAGAAGTTGGCACGCAGCCCGCCCGAAACTGCCGCTGCTGTTTCCTCCCAGATCAGGCTGGTCCACGCTTGGGGTGGGGGTGACCCAAAGCCAACTATGGAAAAATAATTGGGATGGAGCTTCAGCTGCTTCCTTAAGCTCTTGGAAAAGGAGATTTCCCCAATTTGAGCTTTTTCACTGCTTCTCCCTGATTATAGAATGGGAGGGGGTGGCAAGAGACACCATCCACAGGTGAGAGAGTTGGAAATCTGAGGATAGATGGGAAAATAATAATCCAGCCATCCTGCCAAGCTCCAAACATGGATCTGCCTGTGCCCGTGGAGCTGCAGGGCCACAGCCAGGCTCACATGGACCAGCTGGGATAGGTGAGAGGTCTCAGCCTCCTGCAGCACAAAGGGGTTTGCCCATGGAATTTGGTGGGATCAGGACTTTACCCAGGGTCTAAAAGGTGTCTCAGCATTTCACCATTCAGTGCTGTCACCTTCACTGGACACCTCTTCCTTGCAGGAGGAAGGGCTCCGAGGAGAAACCAGGTTGGGTTTGCTGAGGGAGCTTTTATAGGAAGGAGTCTCCAAGTTTCCCAGCCAGGGAAGAGAAGTGGGAATAGTTCACCAACACCATTTTGGGGAGATAACATCTGGTTTTGATCACTTGGTGTTGTTTATGGGTTTGCTGCAGTTTTCAAGCACAATTCCCCAGGAGGGGAATTCCCATGGACATCAGCATGGAGTGAATGTTGACCTGAGAGTCATGAAATCGTTAAGGTTAGAAAGACCTCCAAGGTCATCAATCCAACCTTCAACCAATACTCCCATAGCCACTAAACCGTATCACAAAGTGCCACTTCTGTTGGTTTTTGAACAATTCCAGGGATGGTGACTCCACCCTGGGCAGTGGTGCCAATGTTTAACCCCTCTTTCAGTGATGAATTTTTTCCTGATGTCCAATCCTGGTGCAACTTGAAGCCATTTCTCCTTGTTTGATGTCTTTGTTGATGCCCAGGAAGTGACTGGAGTGCCACTGCAGGTGAGTGCAGGGGACACAGAGTCTCCAAGGAGCAGTGAGAGCAGAGGATGTAGAAATACTGCACATGCCAGGAAGACCAATCATAACCTAACACCACTAAATGAAATATTTTAAATTTCTGCATAGACTGAATTTCACTGAAGTATCTGGAGAGTAAAGACATGGGAGGAATAAACACATAAATGGGAGCCTTTCAGTGTGCCCACATAAGACCTCACAATGAGCTCAGGTATAGAAATCATTTGCACACATTCCAAATGAGATTTTTCTGGGAGCAAATGCTCTGAGATGCCATCAGAAAAGAAGAAAATCTTGATTTAATCCTGAGTTTTGAAACAATCCTGTTCCAGGTGCAGCCATCAAGGAGTGACTCTGGAATAGTGATCATTGTACTTGTACAACTCTGTGGGAGGGAGAGAGCCACAAGTGAAAATCCCCTTTATTAAAGTCTTTCTTAAAAAGGCCCTGAAAAAGTCATGACATCATAATGAGAAATCTTTATAAGAAAAAGAAGCAGCAGAAAGGGCAAAGTATTTTTGGGTGGCATAAAGGTATTTAGATATAGGGTCAGCAGAACATAGAGAGGACACATCATCCACTGAAAAAATACATAAAAAGCCCTAAAATAGGGAGCACTGGTTAAACCACAGGGTAAAGGGAATTATTAAATAGGATTGTATTAGAAGAATAAGTAATTAAAAAGAAAAATAGAGAAGAGCTCTAGTGACTTAAACAAAACCAGAATTGTAAGAGGAACAAATTACAGGAAACCTGTAAGTCTGCTGAAGATCTAAATCTTGAAATAGAATAATTTTTGTCAAATTAGAAGGAAACCTGCAGAAAATTTTAAAATGCTGGAGGTTTAAAAGGAGATCTCCAGGAAGATGAAGGTTCCAGACGAGAGGGAAGGGTTTTGCTTTGCTTTGATGCTGCCATGGAGAGTTCAGGGAAGGGTGGTTTTTTTTGTTTTGTTTTGTTTTTTTTTCTCAGGGGCTGACCAAGCATTGGATTCTTAGGAGGAACTTCTAAAGAGTAAAAGGAATGGTGGGAAATGAACAGGAACAGATGGCACCCACCCAAGAGGTTTAAAGGAATTCAGAGATGAAATTGCTGTCCATGTGCTGTGCAAAGTATCCCTTAAATCAACCCCAATATTCCAGCAAGGAAACACAACAAATGAGGAACCACTTTTTAAAGGAAACTCAGGAGCAGCTGGAGAAATATGGTCATGATCACAGCCTGGTAAAAGTGGTCAAAAAGAATGCTTAGATAGAAATAAAGATAACTCCTGCCTCAAAAATATGAGAGATTTTTGAAGGTGTTAATAGGTGATAAATAGGAGTTAATAAAGGAGTTCATAGGTGCTAAATCCAAATGATGAATTTGTCCTTCAATATATCTTTCTTTTCCCGTCACTAAGAAACCTGAAGGAAAATAACCTGTCCTGCGGGAGTGAGATGCCTCTTCTGGACTCTGAGTGACCAAGAGACACAATGAGCTTCTTTGAGGAAGGGAAAATGCCTGTAGAGCTTCCCAAAAATCCAGCTTGACCTTGTGCCTTTTGACTTTTTCACCAACACAAATTTTTGGTGTTTTTGTAAGGGCTGGTTTTCAAACTCCCCAAATTTTCTGTGCTTCAACAGCCTCTAAGACAGTGAAACCTAAGGGTGCTCATGAAAAGCTGAGGGAAGCGCTCACAATTCTCAAGGATTAGGTGATAAAAAGTGATAAAATGCCAGGATGAGTTCATGGTCAATAAAGGCTGTCATAAATGTAGGTGCAAACAGCCCTGACTGTACACACAGAGCCACAGGGTGTGAATGAAAGAGTTCTGGAGAGGGGACGGGGCCATGAAAACGCCTGCTCAGCACTGGGAGTGCCAGAGGCAGAGGATGCTCTCAGGTTTATTGGGAAACCATCCAACTCCAGGGCAATCCCGAGCTCAGTGGGGAGGGGCTGAGCTCCCCCTGCTCAGAGAAGGTGCTGCAGAGGTGGGGGAGGCTCAGCTGAGGCTCTGGTGCGTCTCCACAAGCTTTGAGCACAGGCTAACTACAGCATCGCCTGTTTGGGCGTTGAAAAGGCCTTTGGACAAATCCTTGCTGGAGATTTTTTGGGGGGTTAGCTGGGGAGATGTATATGAAACTTTAGTTCAAGAAGTTTTTAGCCTGTGGTTGTCTGATCAAAGCAGGTCAGCCACAATCACAACAACCCCTCCTGGTCACCTGCCTGAATATTTGTGTGAATGATCTTTTAGGTTCCTTCGAACCCAAATCATTCCATGATTCTGTGATTTATGACTACAGAATTACAGCATCATTAAGGCTGGAAAAGTCCTCTAAGATCATGGAGTCCAACTGTTGGTGGTCACCACTAAACCATGTCCCCAGGTGCCACATCCACACAGCTTTTGAACCTTTCCAGGGATGGGGACTTCACCATTTCCCATTCCAAAGTATGCCAGCCCTTTCAGTGAAGAAATTTTCCCTTGTATACAACCTGTTCCTATGAAGTTTTTTAATAAGTTAGTCATTTTAGGGCAAAACTAGACATGAAAGAAGTCATCCAAACCCCATTTCTTTTTATGAGGGAAAATAATGGGAAGCTGGATAAACAATTCATATTGTTCCCCATTAGTTTACACTAATCAGTAGAGTGTCTCAAATAAGCGTTTAATTAAGAATTAATGTGGTGGCTGTTAGAAAATGAAATATTAATTGGAAAAGGAAAATTTTAGGTTTGTTTAGGTGCAGGAAATCTGCCCACCTCATGCTTAACTTGATTACACAAGTGCTTTCCAATTTCTGAATTGTTTAATGTATACAAGTCATAAGGACCTGACATTTAACGAGGGAACACTGGCAAATTAATTCCATTCAGTGCTAAAAATGCATCTTGACATTTGGTAGCTGGGCTGTTAACCAGGGCCTCCTCATCACAACTGCACGTTTTTCTATGTGCTAATTAACTGCCCTGTTATCCCACTGCCAAAGGATTAAGGAACAATTGGGATCTGATGTATCAGTGATCAGGGAGTGATGGCAGCTGAGGTGTGGGCTGGGGTCTGACAGAGGGGACACCTGGGCACAGGGGAGGAGGGGCAGGGGGGATTCTGTCCCTCTGCCCCCTCAGGTGAGACCCCCCTGCAGAGCTGCCCCAGCCCTGGGCCCAGCACAGGGAGGACGTGGAGCTGCTGGAGCCAGGCCAGAGGAGGCCACGGAGCTGCCCCAGGGCTGGAGCCCCTCTGCTCTGGAGCCAGGCTGGGAGAGCTGGGGGGGCTCACCTGGAGCAGAGAAGGCTCCAGGGAGAGCTCAGAGCCCCTTGCAGTGCCCAAAGGGGCTCCAGGAGAGCTGGAGAGGGACTGGGGACAAGGGCTGGAGGGACAGGACACAGGGAATGGCTTCCCAGTGCCAGAGGGCAGGGTTAGATGGGATAGTGGGCAGGAATTGTTCCCTGTGAGGGTGGGGAGGCCCTGGCACAGGGTGCCCAGAGAAGCTGTGGCTGCCCCATCCCTGGCAGTGTCCCAGGCCAGGTTGGATGGGGCTGGGAGCAGCCTGGGACAGTGGGAGGTGTCCCTGCCCCTGGCAGGGGTGGGACTGGATGAGCTTTAAGGTCCCTTCCATCCAAACTACCCCGTGATTCCATGATCTCTGCTCTCAGTGGAGGCACTTCCAGCTCTTTCTGACTTCTCCCCCCAGTTATGACCCAAGGACTCACAGCCATTTCAGCATGAGGAGGATGGGTTTTACAAGAAGGAGGAGAGCACATCCATTAGTACCTGGATGTCCCTCTGGAGCTCCAGGCACCTCAGACTCCACAACTGCTGGAGCTGAGCTGGGCTCTGAGCTGAACACAATTATCCACAGGCTGGAAGTTTCAGGGACTGAAACTTTTATCCATTGATGCCTATTGAATTTACCAAATGCTTTCAGCAGAGAAGGTAGTAAAAGAGAATGTTTTGAACATGTCAAAACACCTCATTTTCACATTTTCTAGAAGGAAATATTTTGGTTTGGAAATGAGAAAATGCTCCATTGCGATATTCCCCATGTGACAGCGCTCAGAATCGTTTCTTTCTAAATGACAGGGTTTTCTTGTTTCAAACTGACAGAGATTTTCCCTGTTAGCGAACCTTTTATTTTAAAGACCCTGAATAGAAAAGAGAAAATATTCTCTCTTAGTCTCAATGAAAGAATTTGAGTGAGCCCAGAATATTCCAGTTCTTTTCCTTTGCTGAGTTCTCTCGGTTTGCATTGTCAGAAGCAGTTTCCTTGCTCTGCCACTCCTCTGCATTAGCTCTTCCCAATGTCATCTCAACATCAGGAGGAACGGGAATAATCTGGGAGGGTGATTCCTTAGGACCATATATAATAAATGATTTTGGGCAGAGGGACACGGGGGGCATGGGACTGCCCAGCCCCTGAGTGGGTGAGCCGATGGCTCTGTGAAAGAGCCAAATTGCAGCTCCTTTGCTGTGTGTTGTACCGAGGAGTAGCTGCAGGCAGCGGGGAGAGGGTGTTAATCATCGGGAAAAAATAGAGCTGTAAATCCCTCTAACAGCCTTTCAGTCTTATCCCTTTTCTCCTCTCATTTAAGTCCTCATCCTGTGCAGTTCCATCTCCCCAGGCTCTGTCCTGACCTTCCAAATGTCACTGTGGCTGTTCTTGTTTGTCCCTGGGTTTCTTGGTTTTACACAAGTAATTGTCCAACCTGTCACTTTTCAGGGTGAGTGCCTGGGCACACTTTGTTCTGCTGCAAGAAGCAGCATTTTCCCTTTGGCTCCTCAGCAGGGCTGTCTGAACCCCTCATGGCACCTCCTGACAATCCCTCTGCTGCTTGATCCCAGAGTGAACAGAGCTGGGGTTGGAGCCAGGAAGGACTAAAACTCTCTCTGACAACAGAGAATCAATCACCTGACTGCAGCTGGGCACAGCTTTGGTACAGCTCCACACGCCCTCCCAAACACTTTCCTCCAAACATTCTCAGCTGACATCACAGACCTGCAATGCCTCTACAGAGCAGATAAACAGAGAAACACCTCAAAAATGGGGTCAGATCTCAGAATGTTTGTGGCACAATGAATCAAACCCAGATCTGGGAGCTGTACAGTGATGTCAAAGCCAAAACTGGAGCATCCCACTCAACAAATTCTGACTTGTGCTGAGAGCTCCCAGATCAGCTCACTTGGAATTCTTTCCTCACTCAGGGCTGGCTTGAGCATCTCCATCTGACCAAGGCTTCTGGTGCTCATTTCCCACACTGTTTGTGAGCATGTCACCACCAAATGCCACGAGCTGAAGGATGAGTTCACAGCGTGTCAGCACCTCCTGACTCCTCCAGCTGGGTGTGTGAGCCAAGGGCGCATCACGTGCCCCAAACTCAGGAGGTTGCCACAAGGAGAAGAACGGTAGGTGAGTGCTAAAAGTGATGGTTTATAACCCAAATGGAGGAGTTGGCAGGAAGATTCCAACTACTGTATCCTGCCCACCTACACAAGCCCAGCCTGACAAAGACATGGTGCTTTCATTGAAGGAGCATCACGTTATCCCTGGGCTGCTGCAGGGGCTTAAACCACAGTGCTGGGAAAGCTTTGTGAGTTCAGAACCTGCCTCACCTGGGCTCAATTGCCCTTGTCCCCAAAATCCCAGATTTATAATCTTTTATCTCCTGGGTTTGTATCTATTCTCCTGAGTTTAGTTCTTTTCTTCTGGGTTTGGATCTTTTCTCCTGGGTTTAGATCTTTTCCAGCTCATCTGCAGCAACTTTTTCCTCCACATTTGAGTGACGTGCAAGTCCTGAGCTTGTCCCTCTGCTCACACATAAATTCAGGTCAGCTCTGAATGCCTTTTCTTCTTTATCCTGAGTACCTGCTCTCCCATTCTTCCTGGCATTCCAGAGCTGTCCCTGCTGCTCACTGCTTCCTGGCTATGCCAGGACTGAGTGAAAGGGAGAAGTTTTTAATGTGCTTTCCAGTCAATTGCTTTTAAGAACTGAATGTGGTGGAGGTGCTGCCTGTGAAGCTGTGAACTCGGTGGCTGTGCATGGCACATCCCGGCTTTCCGGTGCACAGGGAATTAGGGAACACTCTTCTCATTCACCACAAAGCACAGAGAAGTTAACGGGCCAAAGATTAAGTGCATTCCAGTGCTCAGAATTTAATTTCTTCTTGGCTCTCTCCTTGAATGAGACAGCACCTTGCTGCTGTACAGAGTCCACCTCAGTCTGAGCTCAGTCTGGCTGCCTGGCCAGGCTCTGCAGG
The DNA here is from genome assembly GCA_013398175.1 of Climacteris rufus. NCBI lineage: Eukaryota > Metazoa > Chordata > Aves > Passeriformes > Climacteridae > Climacteris > Climacteris rufus. Next base: position 329,241 of record VZRZ01007687.1, read on the forward strand.
GCTGAGCAGCCCTCAATCCACAGTCCCATGGCTGTTATCCAGGGAAAACCTCGATCTTCAGCCTATGCTCTAATACCAGCCACATTAGATATTAGAGAGTTGTTCCCTGCGAGGGTGGGGAGGCCCTGGCACAGGGTGCCCAGAGAAGCTGTGGCTGCCCCATCCCTGGCAGTGTCCCAGGCCAGGTTGGACGGGGCTTGGAGCAGCCTGGGACAGTGGGAGGGGTCCCTGCCCATGGCAGGGGTGGGATGGGATGGGATGGGACAGGATGGGATGGGATGGGATGGGACAGGATGGGATGGGATGGGATGGGACAGGATGGGATGGGATGGGATGGGCTTTAAGGTCCCTTCCAATCCGAACAATTCCATGATTCTATGATCCTATGACCCTCATAATCACTTAGTGCAGAACTAAAAGTGGTTACATCAAGTCTTATCAAGGTGAAAAGTAATTAAGCCCCCAGCTGAGGCCATTTGGTTTTTTCAGCCTGAAGAAGAGGAGACTGAGGGGAAACTCACTGAGGTCTTCAACATCTTCCCAAGGTGCAGCTCCGATCTCTGCTCCCTGTGACAGGGACAGGACCCAGGCAAGGGCTGGAGCTGTGCCAGGGCAGGGTCAGGCTGGAGATCAGGACAAGGCTCTTCCCCCAGAGGGTGCTGGGCACTGCCCAGGCTCCCCAGGGAATGGTCCCGGCCCCAAGGCTGCCAGAGCTCCAGGGGCTTTTGGACAGCGCTGCCAGGGATGCCCAGGGTGGGGTTGTTGGGGTGTCTGTGCAGGGACAGGGGCGGGGCCGGATGATCCTGTGGTTTCCTTCCAGCTCAGGACATTCCATGACTCTATGACATGTGCCACTTCACAGCTTTTTCATGGTTACTAATTGGAGTTGTCTGAGTATTTGTCAGGAAAACCTGTTGACTTTGTTCAGCCCTTTCCCCTGTTTGCAAACAACTCTTCAGCAGACAGCAGGGAGTTCTTTTACAGCCACCACCCCTGAGCCAAGGCAACAGGTCTGGACTTGTCTGCAGGTGAAACTGGAGGATACTGAAGGCTGTCAGAACGGAGCTCGACCTTCCTGTTGGCTCTGGCATGCTTGGAGTGGAGAAAAGCACAGGGAGAGTGAGACACTGCATCAGAGATGGGCAGATGAAGGCTGGGAAAAGCAGGGAAAAGCATAAATGGAGAAAAGCAGCATCCATGGGTGTTTTTTTCCCCCTGTTTGCTGTTTGTTTCCAGTGGATCCCAGACCCCTTGGAATCATCCTTGCTCTGGGAGAATTGCATCCAAAACTAATTTCTGCCCAACCTGACAGTCATTCACCAGAAGAGGTTTTCTTTCATCCACAGTGATGGAACTCAATAATTGTTCAGCCTTAAAGGGTTTCTTCTCACTCAGGTCTTGCTCCCCAAGGAGCTCATCCTCTGTCCCTGCTCATTCCCCTTCAATCCCATTCATATCCCTGTTGGAATTGATCTCTCTGCCATTTTCCCAGCAAGGCACTGATTTATCACTCCACCAGGGATGTTATGATGTTATTTCTCTCTCTGATGCTTCCTCATCTCTCTGTTAGACCCATCTGACCAAAACCCATTCTTATGGAAAAGTTCCATCTCATATTGCAATGCTGGTAATCAAAGGAGTATCAAATCTCAGTCTGTGCTGTGCTGGGCAATCAGAAAATAGCCCAGGAAATGTCTGAGCTCTGCAGAACCTGTGATTTTAGTGCCATACATTAAATAACCTTTGCAGTGCCAGTGGCTTCGTGACTTCTGGTTTCTACACAACAGCCAGTTTGGTGTTTTCCCTGGAATTTGGGGAAATAACTCCGTGTTGTATTTGACTCCAGCTATTATCTCCACAAGGTTTTATGCTGAGCTGGGAAGCATTCAAGGAGCTGGAGAAGTACGCTGGAAACAGCTTCACCTCCTGGGAACTTCTCCCAAGCGCCTTTGCCTTATGATTTGTGTTTTCCTACTGATATTTTGTCACTGTCCCCAAACAGCTCACCCCACGTCCCTTCCCAAGTGAGTGTGAGCACCTGGGCGGGGTCACTGATCCCTTTCTTATGAAATTCTGTCCATTTGGGAGGTTCAGCAGCAACATTTAGGGGTGAGAATGGTTCTGCTCCTAACACACAGAGCTCCACATCCAAGCTCAGCTGTCTGCAGGAAGTCTTAGGGAAATAATTTTTCCTGGAATGGTTCAACTCACTCTTTATGGATGAGAAACTGGACTTGGATCTTGGAGGTTTTTCCAACCTTGGTGATTCCATGGTTCTACAAACTCCACATTTCACACTTGTGATCCTGCTCAGTTTGCACACTTAGAGATCAAAAGGTATTTTCTGAGCCAAGAGTTATTAGGGGTTGTGCTTTTAGCTGGTGATGGGTGCAAAATGATAAAGCTTAGACAAAGCTCTTAAAGCCAGGGCTAAGTTTAGGTGAGTTGTTGCACATTGTGCCACTGGTTGCTCTGGTTCAGCTGATGTGGGATAAATTTCTTGAAGCTGTGCCACCACTTAGGAGACTTAGGAACATTTTAGCTCTGAAGGTCTGATTAGACCACGAGAAGATTCCACTAGGAAATATCCCCAGGAGCTGCAGGCAGGACACCTTGAGTGGATCCTTGCTCCATGTCAAGTTGCATCCTCAGTGTCTGCCATGATTTGTGGTGGGATCAAAACCCATTCTGGACTGCTCGAGGTGGAAACTCATCCCTGTGTGAGGAGCTGGCAAAAAGCCCAGTGGCCACACTGGGGGAATTGGAAGCCTCTGTCTCTGGGATGAGACTCAGCTCTGCTCTTTCAAGTCAGTGTGGCCAGTTCCCACACTCTGAGATCAAAGGAACTATCAAAGGAAGTATCACTTCAGCAGGAGCCTTTCCCACAGGAGGAAGGACTCCATCCCTGTGCTCTCATGGCTCAGTTTTGATTGGGACTCCCAACCTGTCTGAGCCAGAATGTTGGGTCTGTGTTTAGCAGTCCCTCTCCTATGGATCTGTTTGAAGCACTCTGTCTGTCACCCCTGAGGAGACCATTCCCTACCTGATCTCCATATCACCAAATCCCAGAGTGGTTCAGGCTGGAAGGGACCACAGAGGTCACTGGTGCCCCCTCCCTGCTCCAGCAGGGCCATCCCAGAGCACAGGGCACAGGGCTGTGTCCAGAGGGCTCTGCAATATCCCCAGGGAGGAGACTCCACAGCCTCTCTGGACAATCTGGGCAGGGCTGGGGCAGTGCCCAGGGCAGAAGTTCTGCCTCCTGTGCAGGGGGAGCTCCCTGGGCATCAGTCCCTGCCCGTTCCTCTGGGGCCATTGCTGGGCCCCCCGGAGCAGAGCCCGGGCCCTGCTCTGAGCCCTCCCTGCACACAGGGACAGCCAGGGCTGAGGGCCCCTCTCAGCTGGGGCTCCTCTGGAGCTGAGCAGCCCCAGCTCCCTCAGCCTTTCCTGGGCAGGGAGAGGCTCCAGGCCCTGAATCATCTGCGCAGCCTCCGCCGGCCCCGCTGCAGGAGCTCC
>VZRZ01007687.1:338666-350222 GCA_013398175.1 Climacteris rufus
GCAGGGAGGGCTCAGAGCAGGGCCCGGGCTCTGCTCCGGGGGGCCCAGCAATGGCCCCAGAGGAACGGGCAGGGACTGATGCCCAGGGAGCTCCCCCTGCACAGGAGGCAGAACTTCTGCCCTGGGCACTGCCCCAGCCCTGCCCAGATTGTCCAGAGAGGCTGTGGAGTCTCCTCCCTGGGGATATTGCAGAGCCCTCTGGACACAGCCCTGTGCCCTGTGCTCTGGGATGGCCCTGCTGGAGCAGGGAGGGGGCACCAGTGACCCTCTGTGGTCCCTTCCAACATGAATCATTCTGTGATTCTGTGATATTTCCTTCTTCATAATTTTGACTACGTTGTGGGACCAAACAAAGCTTTTTTGGAGCCAAACTGGGCATTAAGTCCTCTTATGGAGCCTGAAGAACAGATCATCCAAGAAATAAGCCCTTGGAGTGGCTGGGAAGGAGGAGATAAGAGCAGGAGGAGTCTGCTGGGAGGCACTTTGAGATTAGTCTGTGCCCGGAGTCCGTGCAAGCTCAGGCGGTGCCGCTGCTCAGGAATGTTTCCTGCCTTCACAAAGAGTCACCAGGCTCTTACATATGCAGAACCTGTTCTTGTATTTCCAGGGAAATACAGCAGCCTGGTGGCTGCTGCCTGAACTGCTGCGGTGGCCCGAGGGCAGGTAGAAGCTGCGGGAGGAGGATGCAAGGAGCACCAGGGGAGTCACAGCAAGCAATGCAGGAGCCTCGGGGATCAGAGAAAAAAGAGAAAGTCATCCTGGTCCTGCTTAATGTAGAGAAGGGAATTATGGCTGCAGTGGAGGAAAACCAGACTAAAGAGGGTGTTCAGAACCCCTCTGAAGGGCTCCCAGTGTGTGCCTGGGTCTGTGTGGCCACAACCTCTTCAGATGCCTAAAATAAGCTTCACCTCCAGAGGGAGGGATGGCTCCCAAGGATTGCTGACAAGAGCAAACAGGCTTTCACCTCCTCTTACCCAGCCAGGATGTGATGGACACAAATCCAGTCCTGATGCTCCACAGAAGATACAAAGGCAGGAGAAGATTATTCACGCCGCAGTGGTTGGGATGCTCACCGGTCCAAAATGAAAGAAACCAACTGAGGGTCAAAGAAAAGGAGAGGCCAGAGAAGGGGAGACTCCTGCAGCAGCACTGAGACATTTCCATGTCTGCCTGGAGCAATGCTGGGCTGGAGAGACACCGAAAACTCTGGGGCTTGCTACAATCTGTTCCGCAGGGGTGGTTATAGCGCCCTTGAAGGGTCTGGCTAAGCCTTTCAGTTGGCCTGGAGAAGTGCTGGCCCCACGGACAGGGACAAGCACACATGAGATGGTTGGGTCTGGCAAAGAGCAGAAGGTTAAGAGGGTTCTGAGAGCCACCTTCACTTAGAAAGGAGTTTAAAAAGTGATGCAGCCAATTCCTTTGACAGCAGTACAAGGGAGACTTGCCATGGCCTGCAAGGCTCAGGTTGGGAACTGGGAAATATTGTTCCCTAGGATGGGGGTGAAGTTTTGGGACAGGCCACCAGAGAGGCGGGGAAATGGTCTTTGAAGAGCTAAATTGACCAAGACTTACTGAGCTGAACTGCAGTGATCCTTGAGATCACTTCCAGTTCAGGATATACCACGATTGTAGATGCAGAAGCAGAAGTCTGGTCTACTGTTGGTAACAAACCTTAAGGGGTCCCTTCCAGATCAGACTTTTGGGACAGAGTGGTCATGGAGTGGTTCCTAAGGATAAGAGGTTTGTTGTCAGGAAAGGAGGTGCCAAGGGTACAAAATATCATTGGAGGTGTGTGGGCATTTCTTTTTTCCTCTCAGCCCTGGCATGAGTTCTGACACTGTCCTTCCACTGCCCTAGGGGAGGAAGGTCAGTGATGAAGGTTCCCAGCAGCTCTTGTCCTGCAGAACATCCTGGCACAGAAGAAGGATGAACAACCTGCAGAGAAAATCTCTTTTTTGGTGCTGCCACCAACCCAAGGCCTAAACCCAGTCTATAGGATGTTCTTCTGGGCCACAAACTCAAGGTCTGATGAGTGTTCATATCCTGGTTTCTTCCACTTTCTCCCCATCGTGCACAGGCTGGAATTCTCCCAGAAACTGGGCAGTTGCTTCTGTCCAGAGGCCTCATTGTCCCCCATTGTACCCCATGTTTTCAGCCCCCAGCCCCCTCTTGCTGGTCCTCCAGCCACTGGCATCTAAAGGAAAGGACCTGCAGAAAATAAAAACCAGCTGAGTTAAACTGTGACTTACGAACGTGTTCTGAGGTCTTAACAAAGAGTGGGGAAGACCAAGTTTTAATAATAAAGCAAGAGATACAAATAATTGAGCAGCAATCAGCTGTTGTTGGGTGATGCTCCATCACTGCCTGCTGATGAAGCCCTGACCAGGACTTAAGTGTGCTTAGCCCCCTGATCCCAGCATTCCCAGCATCCCAGTCATGGAACAGCCTTAATGAAAATGCCATTTCTAAGGGAATGTGCAAATTGCCCCAAAGGCCTGAGAGGAGCTGTGTCCAAGGCAGAGCTCCACAGCACGAGAGGCACCACAGAATTCCTGCCCAGTCAGTGCCCTCATCCCCATCTGCTCCCCCCTCCCTCTGCTCTCCCAGGAGCAGAGTCCCTGGCAGATCCCGGCCTTTGGCCTGCAGGAATCATCTGTGCTGGGCTGGTGTGATTCCTCTGGATGTGACCTCTCACGTCCTCACACTGTTCGTGGGCTGAAGGGCAGGCTCAGGAGAACTTTCTGCCAGGCATCCATGACCTTTCCTGTGGCCTGAGTTCTCAGACATTAAAAAACAAGGACTCCTTTGCTAACGAGCTGGTCCTGGGCTGGAAGAACAACTCAGCCCTGCTCCTCCCGGCTTCCCCTCCCTCAGCCCCAGCAGCTGGAGCTGTGTCCATCAGGAAAATGTCAGGAGCAGGGGCTGGTGCAGATCCCATCCCTGCAGAGATGGGGTACAGGGTTGGCAAAGGGTTGGAAACCTCACAGACCCCTTGGAAAGTCTTTGCGTTTTCCATTCACTGGCAGCTGTTGGCCCTCCCAAAGCAGAGTGGCTGAAATACGGAGGCACCCCCACCTGAGGCTCAGGAGGCAGGAGGAGGCACTGCCTGCAATGTTCACCTTGAGGAAGGACTCCAGTGCCTTCCTTGTGAACCTTGGGGGCATTTTACCCTGCTGTAAACAACCTCAGCCCTTGCAGACGTGAAGAGAAGCAACAGCAACCTTTGAGGAGGCTGAAAGTCATTTCTGAAGCAGGATGAGTCACTGTGTGTTTTGTGGCTTCCCAGAATTTTTGTGTTGTGTGTCCAAGTCAGTCCCCCAGGCCAGCACTGTGGGCACATTTCCTTGCTTCCCAGGCCTGAAGTAAACCATGGCCATTCAGCCACCGAGTCCCCGAAGACTTCCCAAATTGAGAAATTAAGTAACTAAATCCCAGAGTGCAGCAGCTGTCAGACAAAGCCCTGTGGTGGCTGCACCACAATTCCACTGTCAAGGAGAGCAAGAATGACACGGGATTTGATGGGAAGAGGATCTGGAAGTACTGCACAGCCTGGGCCTTCACTGACACCCTCAGCTCCACCACAGAGCCCCGTGTTTCAGACACTGCTTTGCAGAACCCTTTAAAAATCTGTGAGTTTAAAAATCCTGTAAAGAGACTTAAAAATCCTTTAAAAATCACCAAAGGCCACAGCGCAGGGTGGGACCAGAAGGACAGGGAATTACAGAATATCCTGAGCTGGAAGGGACCCGCAAGGACCACACAGTCCAATTCCTGGCCCTGCACAGACACCCCAACAATCTCACCCTGTCCCTGAGGGCATTGCACAAATGCTCCTGGAGTTCTGGAATTTAGGCTCTTCCTGTTTCCCCTCCCAGCCCAGGTGTGGGTGACCCACCCAGCCTGTCCAGCCCAGGGAGGGAGGAGAGCAGATGGACTCGTGGTTGATACGCAGGGACGCATTCCAAGCTTGTGAGGGAGGTTTCCAGAGCAGAGGGCTCTGTGCCCTCAGTCCCCAGAGAGGTGTGAGCGTGGCCTTGTGGGACTGTCCCAGCCCCTCACCCCAAGGCTCAGTCCCTGCTTGGGGAGGGTCCCCTCCCTCTCTATGCAGACCCCAAGCAAAGCTGTGACCAGAGAAGGGGAACCTACAGCCCTTCTCCTTGTGGAGGAGGAAAGAAACCATATTCTGCTCTCTTTTCCAGCTGCTGGGAGCCAAGTATACCTCCCTCCTCCTCCTCGCTGTCAACACCTAGGAAATGCCTGGATTTCAGGCAGTGCTGGGATGCCTTTTTTATCTGTCACTTGCTCTTCCAAGTTGATCTCTCTCAAAACACTTGGTTTTCTTGGCTTCCCCACTGCTGAAAACAAAACTCAGGGATGCTGGAAACAAGGGAAACCAAGCTGCTCGGAGGGTTTCTCCATGGCACGGGGGTCCCACAGTGGATGGGACATTCCTCCTGCAAAGGCAGAGAGGTCAGAAAATGGCCCAGACTGAGACCTGCTGAATCTCCAAGAACAGGGACTCTTGCTTGGGGGGAGGATTGGGGGCTCCATCCTCTGCCCCATTTCTTCCTTTTCTTTAAGGAACATCTGCCCTCTTGACAGAAAACATGGATAGCTGACAACTTGCTCCCCAGAAATCATCTGTAAAAGATGCTCTGGAGTCTTGAAGATCTGAGGATGGCTTAATCCAAATTTTTCTAGTCAAGCCCCTCTCAGCCCTTGATGCACAGCTTCCTCTTCAGCTCTTTACTCCAATGTCAAAAAACCAACCATTTCTCCTTGGAACTCTTGTTCCTGAACAAGCCCAAGCCAAGACCTTGGAGCAGTGTAGGGAAAGCCCTCAGTTGTCTGGGAATGACCCTTCTGCTTCCTTCCAGCCTTTTTTTCCCCTTCCCTTTGCTTCTGCTGCTGGGTGAATCCATTTTATTAACAGCTCTTCATAAAGCCTGGCAGTGTTTGAAAGACTGCAACATTTGCCTTGGAATATCAATCAGCAGCCGCCTTTCCAGCCCAGGGAAGGTTTGACAGAAGAAAGAGCGAAGCTCTGAGGATCAGTGATCAATGCCAGCCCCACGGGGAGCCCGAGTTTAGGAGATTTGTTATTGAAATATTAACTCAGTTCCCACCCAGAGTGGGCTGAGCAGGAGCTCTGCTGGAGGATTGTGGAGCCTCCAGTCACGATGTGTCCTTCAGCACCAGGAGCATCCCTGGAGCATCCCCTCCATCCCACCCCCAATGCCCTCAGCTGCATCCATGGCCAGCAGAGAAACAGGGCTCTTCTTCCAGGTCTCTACTTCCAACTGAGTTTTTTCTTTCCAGGTGAAATGTGAGAATCATGGAATATCCTGGGATGGAAGGGACCCACAGGATCACCCAGCCCAGCCCCTGTCCCTGCACAGACACCCCAACAACCCCCCCCTGGGCATCCCTGGCAGCGCTGTCCAAACGCCCCTGGAGCTCTGGCAGCCTTGGGGCCGGGACCATTCCCTGGGGAGCCTGGGCAGTGCCCAGCACCCTCTGGGGGAAGAACCTTTCCCTGATCTCCAGCCTGAGCCTCCCCTGGCACAGCTCCAGCCCTTGCCTGGGTCCTGTCCCTGTCACAGGGAGCAGAGATTGGAGCAGCCCCCAGTGAAGTTCCCCTTCAGTCTCCTATTGCCAGAATTCCCTCCTGCAATGGAAAGGCAGAGAAGGTCGGGGCCACGGATCCAGGCAATGTCCAGCTTGGTTTCAGGCTCTGCTCCTTAGGCTGAGCTCCAGGAGCCTGGCAGGACCCAGGAGGGCACTGCTGGCAAGGCAGGGCGGGGGTGGGCAGCGCTGTGATGGAATGGCTTTTGATGCAGTGTGTGTTTGTTTTGTAGAAAACACCATTTCATCAATTTTTTTCTTTTTTTTTCCACCCAAACACATCGGTTTTGATGAAATATTCATGGGAAAACAGTTTTTCTGGTCCAGGAGCAAACTTTTAATAAGTGAGTGACAGACTACAAGAACATGTTGCCCTGTGTTTGGGGCACTGACATCGGACTCCAAGGAAATTGTAATCTTCCAGAAGGGACTGGAGCACGGAGCTCCCACTCCATGGCAAATCCCCTGCACCACAGCCTTGTTTTTTAGGTTGACTCCCCAGCAGATTTTTGACCTGAGATCCCATCCCAGATCTTGGCAGCTTTCCCAGTTCAGCTTTAATGGAGACATTCCAGCAAGACATTTCACTTTTGATTAAAAAAATAAGCAAACAAGCAAAGGGTGGCAAAAAAATATTACATTTAACAAATTCCCTGCTCAGCCTCTTGGCTGTCTCCATCCCATTCCAAATCTGCTTCTGTTCCTGCAAACAGACCCTTCAGGCACTGTGCTTTGGCTGGATACAGGGCTGTTCCTGGCCATCCTGCCAGATGGATGAGCCACAGCAATTGGGAATCTGGTTCTTCCCAGCTGCTGGTGCCCCATGGCTCCTGGGGATCAGGGAATCCCTGCAGAGGAGCAACCTGAGCTTGGTGCTGGACCACAGAGTCCACCTGCCCAAGAGGGAACAACACCTTGGAGGTGATGGAGAAGGAGAAAACCCACGCCTGGAGGAAATTCCAGGAATCAGCAACCAGACTGTCTTGGCTCTGCCCTCTCAGGATCTCACCGACTGCAGGTGCTGATCTTCATGCCGAAGGGCTCTGGCAGGAGGAAGGAGCACCAGTGACATGAGCAGTGGGATAAAGCAGGAGCAACGGAGGCTCAGGGGGCCCTGCTGGCTCTGCACAGCTCCTGCCAGGAGGGGCAGCCAGGGGGGTCGGGCTCTGCTCCCAGGGAACAGGGACAGGAGGAGAGGGAACGGCCTCAGGCTGGGCCAGGCGAGGCTCAGCTTGGACAGCAGCAGGAATTTCCCCATGGAAAGGGTGCTCAGGCCTTGGCAGGGGCTGCCCAGGGAGGGTTGGAGTCCCCATCCCTGGAGGTGTCCAAGGAATTCCTGGCCGTGGCACTCAGGGCTCTGGGCTGGGGACAGGGTGGGGATCGGGCACAGGTTGGACTCGATGACCTTGGATGTCTTTTCCAGCTCCAATGATTCTACGATTCAGTGGTTCTGTGAGTCCCTAGGGAGTCAAAGATGAGGACCTACAGGTACTAGGCTGGTCCCCAGTGCACCAGAGCATCTGCAGGGCTGCTCCAGCTCATGTCAGCTCAAACCAGCACCGGGTCCCCCCTGTGCCAGGGAGGGGCACTCAGAACAAGTGTTTTTGCTGGAATGGTCCCAGTGTCACACTTAGAGCATCCCCAAGGCCACATGTCCCTGCTGGAACAGGACACTGGTTTGGCACCCTCGGGATGTGACACTTCCAGCTCTGCCTGTGCCACTGACACCACACTGCAGAGCTGCTTCCCAGATATCCTTCCCAGATATTTATTATCCTTTTGCATTTTCCTCATGTCAGACCAGGAAAATCAATGCAGTCAGGTTTGGTCTTGCTGGGAGCTGCTGCCTCTTTCACTCCCTTTGGGCTCCAAATCGGAGAGAGCTGGGGGGAATTTAATCCTTCATGGATGGCTCCCTACTTGGGAATTTTACTTGAATATTGTGGAGCCCTTTCCTGCCATCCAAGGAGGAAAATTAAAGATACTGAGAGCAATTTGGTGACACCTAAATGCACTGAGTTGGAAAGGGTGAAGAGCCAAAGTGCTACAATTGAAAATAGCAGAATGCCTCGGGGAGGATCAAGAAATGGAGGGGAAGATAGACAGGGAAATATCTTGAGAGCTACATGGAGAACACAGACTGGAAAGCAAAAAATACAGAGAGAAAAGTCCTTCAAACAAGGTTAACAAGGCGTGGAACATGAGCAGGGCTGGGATACTTTTGGGTTTCAATGCTCAGGGATGGGCAGAATTCCTCTGGACTTCCTGATGCTCTCAACACCTGGCAGGAGAACTTCAACACCTCCTTCTGCCACCTCTTGCTGCTGCTGGCCCACCCCAGGTGACAGCACTGTGGTGGCCACCTTTGAGAAACTGGAGCAGCCTTTGCCCAAACCCACTGATGCTCGTCTCTGTCCCCACCAGCAGCAGGACAAGGAATCCATCAGCAGAGTTTTGACCGATTGTTTGGATAAGGAGAAGCAGCAGCAGTGTCCTGTTTCCCTTTCCCTCTCCAGGTGGGTCCTGCTCCTCCTCCAGAGCATCCACAGCTCCTGCTGCAGCTGAGCCTGCCCCACCCTGGGTAAAGCAGATGGATCAGAGCCTCACCCAGGCAGGGAGGCACCTCCCTGCTCAGTGTGGTTCCCCTGGATTTTGGAGTGGCTGGATGGCTGTGCTCCCCCTGTTTCTAAGAACAGCCAGCATGAGGAAACATCAAAGGGGACTTTCCAGGCTGCACCTCCTCAAACACAGCGCTGAGCAGCAGCAGATGGGAGCTGAGTTATTAAATATGCAGAACCTCGCAGATCACAAGGTAGCACTTAACTGTCCTCTAATTAAAAGGCAGCTGCTTCCTAATCCAGGGGAAAAAAACTGCTAGAATACACTGGAATGTCCCTGTGTGATGGCTGATTAATGAGGAGCCCTGGAGCTCTTTCCTGCTGGGCTCAGAGGTGCCAGAGGGACCCTTCAACCTTCCAAAGCTGTTGAGGGGCTCTGCTCGAGAAACCCCCAAACCAGGCAGGCAGCTGGGGTCTTGATTAGCCAAGCTGGAGCTGCAAAGGTTAATGCTGGGAACAGGTGGTAGAACTTTTGGAGGTCCACGACGGGTCCAGAGCTGCTTCCTGCACAGAAGAGTTTGGAACAAATAAAAGAAATCTTTTTGCCCAGAATCAGTCCCTCTAGCCATGAGCTTTGCCTTCCCCCCAGTTATTTTCATTAATTAATTCCATTTGTGTTCATGGAACGTGCAAATTTCCCAACCATGGGCCAAGAGCCCACCATGCTGGGGACTGAACAAACAAACAAAATGAAATCATCCCTTCTCCAAGTCTAGAAAAAGGTGACTGCAGCCAGCCAGCCAGCCAGCCACAGGGTGTGGTGGGATTACCCTGCCCTGAATATATTTTGGGATTGTGCTGAGGCATTTCATGGCACTGTGATGCCAAAGCTGCCTCTTGCATGGTTCCCAGGTTCAGAAAGCCCACCTGGCTGTTCAAAGGGATGCTCCTCCAAGGACATGGGATCTGTGAGCTCAGCGGGACAGACAGGGTCAGCACCCCTTTTTCCCTCGGGCAGATGGGGAAGGAGGCTTCCAGGACTTCCCAGGAGCCTGGCTGATCAGAGTACCCCTCTATCCCCCCCGACAGGCCTGACAGGGAAGAGAGCAGTTCTGGGACTCTCCAGAGGGAGCTGCACACGGATGGATTCTCCTGCTCAGCACCATCCCCCCAGCATGGGAGGATCAAAGCCACCCTGCCTCAGCCAGCAGGATGCAGGGTGCATTTTAAGTGGCTGCTTACAGCTCCCAAACGCAGCTTCATCTTAACGAGAGCAGAGTCATTAGGGACGAGCCAGTTATTTATGCTCTAGAAGAACAGAGCCGATGCTGAGAGGCGTTTGGGAGGTGCTTCCCATTCCCTCAATAATGAATCACAGTCTCTCCCTGCCTCCCACTTTTTTGCCCCAATTTCCAGCCCCTACTGAGAACAGGGTGCCCAGTGAAGCTAAACTGCCACTGAACCAGCACCAGCTGTGACACAATGCCTAAAATCCATGCCAGGGAGAGGATGGATAGGGATGGGGGTTGGGGGGGGGGGGAATCCCTCTTGAATCATATCTATATTTATATATTTAACATGAAAAATTAAAAAGCAAACAAAGCCTGTATCTATATCAAAGTCAATGGGATGAAAAGGATTTGCAGGGTTTTTTTCTTGCTTTCCTATTTGTTACCATTGCAGCGAAATCCAGGGATAAATTCTGCCCAGTGTCTCCCAGAGCCTTCACAGATAAGCACAGGCATCCAGGTGTGCAGACAGTGGGCAGGTAAAGCACAGCTTAAGGATTTCAGGAGCAGGGCCCAGCTTGGCAGCACATCCCAGATCCTGTCTGAGAGGTGGAGGGGCCACGGTGAATTTTGAATAATCCCTCCCAAGGATCAGAGCTATGGAATCTGCAAATATTTGTCCAAGGTAAACGAAGAGAAAAGGTTTACTTGAGATGAAACACAGTGAGGAGCCATCCTGGAATGAACTTCAGAGGGAAAACAGGCTGGAGCAGGGAATAGAGGCTGCTGCAGGGATCAGCTCAGGAAGCAAGGCTGGGATCTCCTGCAGTGCATCCAGCCCTGATGGGAATCCTGTGTGGAAATGCCAATTTCCCTGGTAGCTCCTGGGAGGAGCAGGGGAATCTCTGTCCTGGCACAGGGGGTGTTGCCCACCTGGTGTTGCTGTTTGGTGGGGAGGCAGGAATCTTGTGTCCCTGTTCCCAGCCCCTCAGCTCAGAGGGGCTGCACAGACCAGGGAAATAAAGGGATGAGGCTGCCTGGGCAGACAAGGGGCACTGGGAGGTGAAGCCCTGGGGACGTCAAGTCATCACTGCAGGATGGGCAGGAATGGTGCTGAATTCCCAGATCAAACCAACCTTTCTGACTGGGAACAGCAAACTGACACCCTCCCTTTGCTTTGCACATGTGGGCAGCTGCACGGTTCCCTCTCCACAAGTTCCCTTTTCCCACCAGATTCCCTTTTCCCACCAGGTTCAACTCCAAAGCCACTTCCTGCTTTCCCAGCACTGATCCAGGATGAACCTTGAACCAGTTTCCCTTTACCCACAGGCAAAGGAAAAGACATAGAATTTATGAGCAATCCTTTTGTTTTTCTCCTGTGAACAGTTTTCAACATTTAGCAATCATTTGAATATTATGCAAATTGAAGTGACTTGGCTTCTAAATATCACAAAAAATGCCCACTCCGGCAGCCTGTGCCATATGGAAATTGCCTCTGCTGGGATGTTGTGGAATAAATCACCATCAAGGGGAGGATGGATTGGCCAACAGTGAACAGCTGATGTGGGAGAGGAGAGGTTTGTGCTTAACTCATCCAGGTCATGGGGACAGCAGGGATGGATCCTGCTCCAGGGGCAGGACAAGGGTCCTGCACTCTGTGCTTCCTAGGCTGCCAGTCCAAAGGAAAGTCCTGGGAAGCTGCTGGGGTTCCCTTCCATTCCAGCACACAACACAACCAGCTCGTCATCCTCAAGAAATGATTCCTGTGGAGCTGCTAAAGGAGCTGATGATGCTGGGCACCAAGTCAGGATCCTTGGGAAACAGGGATGGTGATGGTGGAGCTACAGTGTGGAGTCAGGAGCACAGATTATGATCTTTGTCAGCCCTGCTCCGTCCCTCCATCCCTCCATCCCTCCATCCCTCCATCCTTCCATCCCTCCATCCTTCCATCCCTCCATCCCTCCATCCTTCCATCCCTCCATCCCTCCATCCCTCCATGCATCCCTCCATCCCTGTCGCAATAACGACACGAAAAGAAGGAGACTGACACCTGTTAAGAGAACAACCAACAACTGCCCCGATGTGGGGCTGGACTTTATTATATATGTGTCTTAGAAATCACAGTGGATTGGAGGGGACAGCTC
>VZRZ01007687.1:350578-459849 GCA_013398175.1 Climacteris rufus
TCCATCCATCCGTCCATCCATCCATCCAACCATCATCCATCCCTCCCTCCATCCATCCCTCCCTCCCTCCATCCCTCCCTCCATCCATCCACCCATCCCTTCATCCATCCATCCACCCTTCCATCATCCATCCATCCCTCCATCCATCCATCCATCCATCCATCCATCCATCCACCCATCCCTTCATCCATCCATCCATCCATCCATCCCTCCATCCACCCATCCATCCCTTCATCCATCCACCCATCCCTCCACAACTGAAACAGCCACAGAGACATTTCCCATGCCCAGGACCTGGCAGGGTAAAGGAGACCCAGGATGGAGGATGAAGATATAAATCCATGAGGATTTTGGAAGAGACTGCAAAGGGACTCAGGTGTCCCCAGGAGGATGAATCCAGGCAGGAGCAGGAGGAATGGGGCCAGTCCTGGTGCAGCTCACAAATACAGTGGAAAAAACCCCGCTGGAAGACATCAGGTTTTCCTCATATGACAGGAGAGCAGAGGAGGGTGGGAGAGGCAGAGAAGGAACCCTGTGGTCCTTTCCTATGGAAGAGGATGAGGAATCCAGACCATGGGACTTCCCAGAGCTGGCACAGTGGGGTGAGGTGAAGCGCATTGTAACTGGGACCACTCGTGCTTATTTCTTTTAGGGAGAATGAATACAGTGGTTTAGTCACTCTGCACTGGAAATAAACATTCCAGGAACAATCTACGGCAGAAGGAATCACTCTCTCATCTCTTTAAGGAAGTTTTCCACAAGCGCATCAAATTCCAGTGTTTTAGACATGGTGAAAACTGTTATCTACATGTGGCATGGAATCACCAGTTTAGCCTGCAGAAGGAAAAAGCTTTAAAAAAATGAAAACTGATCACAGTCCTGGGTTGTTTCTGGCTTTTCTTAAATGTCCCAAAGGACTCTGGACTTGCTTGGGCAAGCTGGATGTAGGAAAATGGCTCAGGAGAAAGAAAAGAAAGTGGTTTGGAGGCTGGGGAACAACACCAGTGAGTGGCTTGGAAGCTGAGGAAGGGAAGAAAAGCCTGTGGTGTATCTGAGGTCCTCTGTGGGTACCGAGGAGATTCCATGTGATGGGAAGGTCTTTGGTTCTGTCATTACACAGAAATGATGGATGAGAAGTCAGGGAATCAGAAGCCAGGTCTGGCTTCAGGAAAATATGTCCACAGGGATGCAATTTTCCCCAAATTGGTATGGGAAGAGACATCAAATCCAGGGGAGAGGAAGGAGGATTGGAACTGATGATTCTTTCAAGTGGAAAAGACTGGACTTGACTGCCCTTCTTCAGGGGCTCCCCAGCCCTTTGAAGAATTCCTGGTAAAAGCAACTCCTGGCACCAAAGTTTCTTCCCTGCGAGGTTGGGAGGCCCTGGCACAGGGTGCCCAGGGAAGCTGTGGCTGCCCCATCCCTGGCAGTGCCCAAGGCCAGGTTGGACGGGGCTTGGAGCAGCCTGGGACAGTGGGAGGTGTCCCTGCCCATGGCAGGGGTGGAATGGGATGATCTTTAATGCCTCTTTCAACCCAATCCATTCCATGATTCCATGACTCCACGGACTTGCATCAGTGGACGATCCAGGTTGTTCCTTAGCACAGTTCCTGGTATCAGAGGTGTCAGTGCAATGCCAAGTGCTTGTGGCTCTGGACAGGCTTTTCTCTGGGGCAGGCAGAGCTGTTTGGAGTTAAAAGAGCTCAGGAAGTGCTGAGGATTGTCCAGGGGGTATTTCTGTGCTCATTTGGGAATGAAAAGCTTTGCAATCCCCTGTAAATGGAAGCTCCTTTGATGCTGAAGACAACCCCGATTCTTTACCTCATTAAATCCGGTTACAAACATCCCCTGCTCTGCCTGGAGCTGACTCCCACTGAAATGCAGCCTGCCCAAGCCATCCTTGGAACTGAAGTGCCCTCACCCCCAGCTTGCCCTGCCCTCCCAGCTCTATTTTCCAGGACCATTCCATGGGGAGAGGCAGGGCAGCTCCCAGAACACACCTTGTCAGGTGCCCCCACTAATGAGCTGCAGGATGCTACAGGCAGTGAAGCAGAAATTGGAATGCTGTTGCTCTCCATCCCATGGGAATTCTCCTCCTTCCTGAGTGAAAACAGCCCTTCCTAACTCCATCAGGACCTGAGGATTAGAGCACAATAAAGAGCTGAAGAGACACGAGAGGAGAGGGGTTCTGGAATCTATTTTCTCTCCCTTCTCTGCCCCTCCAACATCCAGCAGGCAATGCTGCCTTAAAAGGCAGAATTTCTGATGCACCAGGGAGGGGAAAGGTTTATTTTGGGGTTTCCAGCACTGGTGTGAAATTCAAATCTCATTCACCAGCAGCTGACTCTCTCGAGTATTATTTGATTCTGCTGCAAGGCTCCCTCATGCCCCCTCACTGCCTTTCCCTGCCTTTGCAGGGTATGTTCCCACCGGATTCTGCTGTCATTTCTGAGCAGAGGAGCTCTCTCCTGCGACCCCAGAGTATCCCCTGCTCTTCTCCCTGTCTCCAGCTGGTTCCTCCCTTCCCTATTATGTCTCACCCATGTCCTTCCCTGTTGCCCACCTCAGGTGCCATCCCTGCCTTGCATCTCCTGCTCTCACTGGAGAGTCTTGGCTTTTTCCTCCCACGAGTTTTCCATCCCCTTGACTTCCCACCCTTTTCCCAGCACATCAGATAAATTCCTCAAGCCCTCTTGGCTGCACTGCCCACCAGAAGAAAGTCTAACAACATTGGCAGGTCAAAGAGCAAGTAAAGCAGGAGAGATAATAAACCAAATGATTGTCTGGTATCTCATAAACCTGGCTTATTCTGCAGTTGTTCTGCCCTGAAATGCCTTGTTTTCTCCCTCCCTTGCTCACTGACTTGTGTATTAAACAAATTCCCCAGGGATGAAGCTCCAGGGGGGCTGGAGTGATGTCCCCCAGGTTGCTGGATCCCAGAATCCCAGAATGGTTTGGGTTGGAAGGGTCCTTTTGCATCATCTCTGCCGTGGGCAGGGTTGCACTCACCAGATCAGGGTGCTCAGGGCCCCATCCCACCTGGCCTGGAACAAGAGCCAAGTGGAGCATCTCCAAAGCCTGGGCTGGACCTCACACCTCCCTTTCCTGCTGCTGGAGTGTGTTCAGCTTCTTCCACGTGGTTTCAGCCTTCCATGCACAGCCTTTCCCTCCACGGTCCCCAGGAAAAGCCCTGGGCCACCCAGCACTGTGTGTGTGTCCTTCAGGACTTGCCTGGCAAGAAGGGTCCCAGGATTTTGGGAGTTGGGTAGCAGCAACTGTGCAGAAGAACAGAGCCTGAGGAGGCACAAACAGTCAGAGACGTTTTTCTTTCAGGGCTGGGTTTTGTCTGAATGACAATATCTCTGGAAAGTGATTTTAATATTTCCCTCAGCATTTTCTATTATTCATTAAAAAATTAAAGCCATGGGTTTATCTGAAGTGGTTTTGTGAAAAGTTCAACAGCCTGCAAAAGAAAAACTTTGTGAAAAAAAGGAGTAGTTTAGGAAAAAAATATTCAATCCTCCATCAAAATAGAGCTTAACTGGGGAAATATTAAGCAGCTGTAACAATATTGGATCAGGAGGGAAATAGCTGCAGATAGAAGCTCATTTCTTGGAGCTGACTTTTCATCAAAACCCTCCATTTTTTTCCTGCCTAAAAATTTCAGTTGAAAATATGATTTCGTATCCCTACAGGAATCGGGTACTTTCTGAAATCAATTTGGCTTAGTCAAGGATCCAGCTTTCCATCCAGGAAGAGTTTGGGCAGAAAACACTTTCCTTTCTCTCCACATTGCATGTGACACCCTGTTCCCATCCCCCAGATCCCTCTCCTGCACATCCCAGAAATTGCTGGTGAATTTGTTTGGAAATACTTGCAGTCCCTGAAGAGGTCATTAAGCATTTCTTGTGTTTTATCCCCTCCTAGCTGTTTTCCTTTTTTTTCCCCTGATTTTTTTCTTTTCTGAGCATGGTGAAAGTCTCACCTGGCACCTGGAGTTCCCATATTTATTGGGATATGAAGCCATAACGAGTGTAACAATCTCCCTCAAATATTGATCCTTATCAAATGAGTTCCACATTCATGGCAGAGGCCTGAAGGAGCTGTTTGTGCCATAAATCCGTGAGCACTGCTCTGTGCATGGAATAATTGATGGCACCCCATGAGAGCTGGATTGGCGTGGCTTTGGGAAGGTGCATCAGGACACCTGAGCTGTGCTGGTGACTCCCAGGGACTGCCTGGGAACACCACCATGGACACACCTGCATGAGCAGGTTTTAGGCTTTCCAGAGGTTTCCCTGATCCATGTGTTTTCCCTGATCTTGCCCCACTCAGGCTGATTTCCCAGGACATCAAGGCAGCAGATGGAGATGCCCTCATGGGCACATGGATTCCCCACATGCAACATTTCAGCTTTCCTTAACATCAAAGGGCCTGTTTGCTCATTTCTTAATTTGCCTTTTTCCAAGAGCAAAACCATCCCCACTTTCTGAAAAGAAAAGGCAGGCAGGTGCTGCTGAGGAAAATGCTGACGCTTCTGTGCTGAAGTGAAAGGTTTTTCATGGAAGCTCTGCCAAAGGCAAGGATTTGGTCAGCTGGGAACCCCTTGCCCTGCACAGCCGGGTTTGGCCTCGGGCTTCGTGTGCAGGGGGCTCCCAACAAATTCCTAATTGGAGAAACTTGGTGCTGCCTGAGCAAAAAGCAAACAGCAACTGCCAATTTCTGAAGGTCTTAAAAGCACTGGAGAGGGAGATTCCTCTAAAGGATAATGAGCCGTGGAATATTTGTTACAGAGATAAGCAGCTGATCCGACATCGCTGAGGCCCGAGGCTGCTGCTGGGCCAGGCAATGTGCCCTGGTTGTTAATGAGATCCTGCAGCTGGGTGTTTCCAGGGATCCCCTCAGCTCAGGAGCACTTGGAATGCCTGTCAGCTCCTGCAAGACCCTGACAACTACCAGGAGTAGGAGTACTAGGGGTAGTACTGATTTGTTGTGATGCCCTGTGCCCCATGGAAACAGAGATAAGGCACACATCACATCACAGAGATAAGGCACACAGAGCACCACAACTGGAACATCTCAGCACCTCCGGGGTGGGTTTGCCCGAGCCCTCAGGCTTGGATTATTGTGGCTGCCAGAGCTGCCTTGGGGCTTGGAAAGAAGCATTTGGAAAGTTGTCCCTCTGAGCTGAGGGACTGGCAATGGCCTTTGGGAAAGTGCCACGTCCAGGTGAGGCAGTGGGCCGGAAGGTGGAAACCCCTGGAAGAGCTGCTGGGGGTGGAGCCCAATTCCAGAAAAAATAGAATTTGCTTGCTTTGCCTTCAAGCAACGCAGACACATCCATGGAGCAGAAAGGGTCAGGCAGGGTCCTCCCAGGCTCCATGGACTCCAGGGATGGATCCTGATTAGCTGGTCCTGCTGGGAGGAAGAACTGGTGACTCATGGCTCAAGACCAAGTGTTTTCCTTGGCTATGAGGGGAGGTCCTGGAGGATCCACATACAGGTACTGGAGACATCTCCTGGTGGGGAACTGGATCCCGCTGCAGTGTTTGTGTCTCTGTGGAACTTTGGACGTGTCACAATTTCAAACATGGCAACTCCCAGAACCTTTGCTAAAACAAACAAACAAAACAATCCAAAAGGAATTAAAAACAAAACAAAAGTGTTTCTAAACAGAAGGACAGTAGGGTTACTTTGGATATTGGGAATAAATTCTCTCCTGTGAGGGTGGGGAGGCCCTGGCACAGGGTGCCCAGAGAAGCTGTGGCTGCCCCATCCCTGGCAGTGTCCAAGGCCAGGTTGGATGGGGCTTGGAGCAGCCTGGGACAGTGGAAGGTGTCCCTGACTGTGGCAGGGGGTGGGACTGGATGAGCTTCAAGGTCCTTTCCCACACAAACTATTATGGGATTCTGTGATTCTATAAAAAATCTTACACAAAAAGAAAACTTTGGCATTACAATAAACAGCATGGACTGGTTCTGTCCCAAGAAACCCTGGTGCCAACAAATATTGCTCATTGAGCTCCATCCCCACTCTCCACACAGCCATGAAGTCCCTTCCTTAGGAAGCTGGAGCACTCTCTGCCCTTATGAGAGTGGATTTGTGTCTCCATTCATCCTCACTGTTGTTTTCCAACTATTTTTTTCTTTAATTCTCCTGTAGTCCTCTTGAATTGAGACAACCAGGAAGGCCCTCACCTTCAGGGTGCAAATCCCTTCCTGCTGCTCTGCTCCTTATTCCTCACCCTTTGCTTCCCTCTGGTCTGATCTTCCCTCTGATCTCAGCCCACCAAAACCTTCACATCTTTGTCCAGCTCTTCCCCTTCCCAGTAAGAACTCCTTTGGAGCTCATCCCTCTACTCAGGTGGGAAGGATTGATGATCATTTCCCCATCCACTTTCTTTTGCCTTTATCAACCTTTATCCTGTGCATTAAATTCCCAGTCCATGGATGGTGTTGAATCCTTCTCCCTTTCCTCCCAGCAGCCTCAGATTTGGCTGCTCTCTAACACACTTCACATGCAAATGTTGCCTCCTTTCAATTTGGTCCTTTCCAGATAGTTTAGAAATATTACACAACCCCAGTCTCAGCGCAGACCTTTGGGGAACACTCCTAGCAAGCAGTTTCATTTTTTCCTGCTCTTTATTCCTTTTCTTTAACCTGTGATATCGTCCCACTAAAGCCAAGGCAGCTGGTTCCTGAGGAGCTCCTAATGAGAGAACACACAGGAGGCATTTGGGAAATCCAGGATCACCCTTCTCTCCATGTTTGTCAGCTCCTTCCAAGGGCTCAGACTGTCTGAGGCATCTCTTCCTGCTGCACATCCATGACTACTCATTCATTCTGCACTACAGCCTTTCCCAGTTTTCCCAGCGCAGCAGTCAGACTGCTCCGTGCCTCCCCAGTTCGCTGGGACTTCATTTCAAACATTGGCACCTCCTCTGCCACCTCCTTTTCCTCGGGCACCGGGGCTGGGTGCAGCCGTGGGTTCCCAGGCACAGGGAACTCAGCAATTCCATATCTGAGCTCCTTTACATGGCGGTGCCAGTGCCAGGTGGGCCAGACAATTTGTCATTATTCACTTGATCAATTTGGTCTGAAATCCCCTTTTCTGACTCTTTAGTTTCTCTGATTTGTTGCTCCCACCACCTAAAGGCCCTGGGCCAGGGCTGTCTCCATATTCCAGTGCAAAGGAACAACAGGATTCAGGGATTTTCTGCTGTCATTTTTCCTTAACAAACACCTCACTACACTTGGGTCACCATTGGCTCCTCCAGGTCTTCAGCAGGTTTCCTGAGGGCTTCTCCTCTCCTTCCCAGGATTTGCTGGGGAAGGACTGAGCAGAACTCAGGGTTAGGCAAGGCTTTGTCTTTCCCTGTTTTTTTTCCAGGAACCCAATGCCCATCCAAGTGTTAGGATGTCTTAGTGAGGAGCCACCAAAACAGACCCTTCTTGTGGCCTTTGCAGCCAGCTGGGACAGCCTCCGTCAGCCACGCCTGGAAGGAGCAGAGTTCAGCACCTGCCTGGATTTCCTGCCAGTCCTTGGTGACCAAACTTGCAAACAAAGGATAAAGCAGAGCTTTGGAAAGGGTTTAAAGACTCCTGGGTAGTTCTCTTTTAGTTTGGAGGTTTTTTCCCTATGAATGAAAAAAAACCTTCACGGAGTTCTTCTGCTGCTCCCCTTAGCAGCCTCTGTCGTGTGACCCTTCCAGCAGAGCCTGGAGCTGCTACAAATCCAACCCAGACATTTTGAAAATAGAATCATAGAATCATGGAATGGTTTGGGTGGGAAGGGGCCTTAAAGCATACCCCATTGCAAGCCCTTGACATGGGCAGGGACACCTTCCACTGGACCAGTTGCTCCAAATGTGTGTGGCTCATCCAGCCACATCCTCAGCTGGGCTGAGGGACACTGAGGAGGGGAAGGAAATAGGAATACAGCTTCCAGCTTTATATGCAACCCCAAATCCAGCCTGCTTGGCCCTCTTCTCCATCACAGTATCCATTGAAAAGGCCAAATCCTTTAAAGGCTGGGAAAACCTTTTCCCTCTACCTTTAAAAACACAACCCTGAGCTCCTTTTTACTAGGCCCATGTGTTTTCATGCACCAAAATTCCAAAACCCATCAATAAATATCAGTAGAGGATCTTTGTGCCTGTTTTGGGCACTGAGGAGAGATGAGCTGAGCTCCTTTCCCCTCACAGCCACTATTTCCTTCTCTGCTCCACACAGTCCCTCTGTCCTGGTGCTCGCTGCACCAGTTCCCAGGATAAAGGCTTGACTGGCGTGAGCAGGGAGCTGCAAGAGCTGCTCCAAGCTGGCACCACAAGGACAGTCATTACTCAGGCTTCTCATTAGTGTTTAATGAGGGGCTTTAATGAAGCTTGCTGAGTTGGAACTGGAAGGAAACCACCTGGATTACCAGACGCCTTCTGAGCCTTCAGATGCTTCACTTCCAAGGAGCTGCCAGAGGTTGCAGCAGCAGAGGAGGACAAGGGGAGGATCTCCTCCCATCCATACTCACAACCACTCACACACCCCTTATGGATACACTTCCCAGGAAAGCCAGGAGCTTGTGGAAGTCCCAGCGGCACAATGGCAGCGCTGCTGACATTCTCACATCACTGATGGAAAGCATCATGTGGGGAGCAAGGACCAGGGTGCTGCAGGGCACTGATAAAATCATGGAATGGTTTGGGTGGGAAGGGACTTTAAAGCCCATCCAGGGCCACCCCTGCCATGGGCAGGGACACCTCCCACTGTCCCAGGCTGCTCCAAGCCCCATCCAACCTGGCCTGGGACACTGCCAGGGATCCAGGGGCAGCCACAGCTTCTCTGGGCACCCCGTGCCAGGGCCTCCCCACCCTCACAAGGAAGAATTTTTCCCAATATCCCATCTGACCCTGCCCTCTGGCACTGGGATACCATTCCATCTTATCCTGTCCCTCCATCCCTTGTCCCCAGTCCCTCTCCAGCTCTCCTGGAGCCCCTTTGGGCACTGGAAGGGGCTCTGAGCTCTCCCTGGAGCCTTCTCTGCTCCAGGTGAGCCCCCCCAGCTCTCCCAGCCTGGCTCCAGAGCAGAGGGGCTCCAGCCCTGGGGCAGCTCCGTGGCCTCCTCTGGCCTGGCTCCAGCAGCTCCACGTCCTCCCTGTGCTGGGCCCAGGGCTGGGGCAGCTCTGCAGGAGGGGTCACCCCTCCCCTGCTGCCCATGCTGGGGAATCAGCCCAGAGGGGTTTCAGGTCCAGGACAGGTCCAGCTCTCAGCCACCAGCACCCAGAGCCAGGGCTGCTCTGCACCCATTCCCTGCTCAGCCTGTCCTGCTGGGACTGCCCCCGTCAGGTGCAGGACTGTGCCCTGTGGCAGAGCAGAAGGAAAGTTCCTCCCAGTGGTGAACTGGGCTGTGGAACAGCCTCAGCTGCAGGTACAGAGCATTGTCTGCTCTGTGAGCAAATGCTGCTTTTTCTTTCTTGATTTTGGCTCAGAAATGTGAGAAGGGCCCTTGGGTGGGGACAAGGGCATGTTTTCTGAGGATGTCATGCCTGGGTGATCAGTGCCTTCCACCTCCTGCTTGTCCAGAGTCTGGCTTTTCCTACCATATCCATTTATTTGTGGGCTCAACTTCCCTTTCTGAGTTATCCCCCACCACCAGCACCTTCCCCCACAGTATTTATTCCCCTGGACAAATCTGCCATCCCTGACTCAATAAAAGCCACAGTCAGAGCATTCAGTGCAGCCCCAGCAGTGTGAGAAGCTCCACACAAATTCCAAAATGTCACTTTGGAAGTTAGCACTTCATTTTTTTTAGCTGCAGAGGGGAAAGATCCTCCTCAATGCAAATCAGCACTGCAGCAAAGATGCCAAACCTTCTTTTCCTCCCCCAGTCGTGGTAAGATTCAAGATTGCTGCATGATTAAGGCCTGGCAGCTTTTCCTCCCCTCCTTTTTCTAAAACAAACATTAAATTATGAAAATAAATGTAAAAAATCCCTTCTGCTCCTGCAATCTGGATGTTATGGATCCAATGGACCGGAGTCAGAATATAGAAATTCAAAAGGTTACAGAGAAATACCAGCTCTTCATCCTTCATTTCACAGCCTTTAAATCAGTATTAAATGATTGCATTAAGGAAGCAGAATATTAGAGAGGGAATTGGCTGAAATTTTGTAGGAACACTTCTAGTCAGGGAAAATGTAAATGTGGGAACAACAAAATGTTTTGCAAATCCATATTTGTTTTGCAGCTTGTGCATTTATTAGAGACACTTGGGCAATGTCACATTCTTGGGTTTCCCATCATTGTGCTTTTGAGAGTTTGAGGTTAATTAGAAAAAGAGAGAGAGAAAAGAGGATGTTCCAGTTTTAAATTGAAATGTTTGTGGTTTGTCAAACTAATTTTCACTTTAACCAAAAGAAATTCTTTGAGTTTCTGGTTTTCTGAGAATTTCAGTTTGGCTTTAGCTTGGAATTGCATTCTCTGATTCTGTGAAAAAATCTGCGTTTCTACATAAGCTCAAACAGAATTAAAGTTGCCACCAGATCCTCTCCTTTTGTGTTTTGCAGCTCTTCAGTTTGCATCCTAACTTTGGGGAGCTTTTGTTTTTAATTGCTCCAGTCTATTTTAATAACTACTCAGTCAGCAAATTAGTCAGAGTCTCTTCTCCTTCCTTCCTTCTTCCTTTCATCTGCAAAATCCAGATGAAATCTGTATCAGTGCTGGAACTAAAGGACACAGGAAGGGACATTCTCAGCTACTTATTCCTGTTAAAAGCCTTGGGAAATTCTCATGTTTAACACTTTGTCATTTGCTATGGATGGGCCACGTCTTGGTTGTGCCTCCACACGGCTCTCAGCACATTCCCAGTGTGTCCATGCATTTTTCATGGCTGTTTGTTGTCCTCCCTGCCCACACGTGCACACGGGGGTGTTTGGGATGCTGGCCATGGACCAGAGCTCCACTGGGACACCCCTGATGGAGCCTTTCCTCTGAGAGCTGTGGGTATGAAGGGAAATCCCAGTGGGAAACAGGAGAAATCAGGTCTTGGGGGAAGAGACCAATGGGAGGGACACAGAAATGCCCAGGATCACTTTTCCATGTACTGTTCAGTGACGGAACACTAAAACCAGCCCATGGGAGAAGGCCAAGGGCACCATCAGTACGTCACTGCTCCCCTGCCTCCCTCTCCTCTCCCTCACAGGTAGGGAGGATGGAGAGATCCAGAGAGTGGAGGACCCTCCCCAAGCAGGTGCCTTGACAGTGCAGTAGGAATCCCACCTCTTCTCCCATCACACAGGAAGGCAGGAGATTGTTTCCATTTCCTGGGCAAGTGGTAATGGAAAAGGAAAAAACAATGGAACAAAGAAGGAAGGAAGTGGGTAATACCTGATTGGATAAGCAAAGCTTCTGGAGTTTATCCTACATTTATGGTGGGAATGAGTCAATATTTCTCTTTCCCAGGAACAGGCAACCTTCATTCATGATCCCAATCCTCCTGACAAACCTGGGCTTCCAGGTGGGAAACCAAACAGTCATGGCTGGGATTCAGTGAATCAGCCACCAAATGGTAGAGGAAGACAAAGAGCTCCCAAACCCTGGCTCCAGGTGGGATGTGTTTTGGGAGCAGAGCTGTCCAGTGGCTTTGTTTTGAGCTCCCCACTCCTCTGCCAGCTCCAGCTTCAGTCTGCAGAGACCAAATCCATCTTGGGAGGATGAATTTGTGATCTGTACACCAAGGCCACTGCAGGCTTTGCCTTCCCAGAGAAGTTTCCCTCTCTCCTGACCTCCAGCTATGCTCATTCTTCTTTCTTCTCTCCTTTTCCAAACTCAGCACAGCAATTCCCAAATTCTGGAGCATTTGGTGAGGTTGGCACAACCCCGTCCCTGTGACTGCCCACAATGGCTGTGTCTCAGGGCTGGGGAAGCACTACAAAACATCACTAAACTCATGAATTGTAGTAGCTGAGAGGAAATCTGCTTCCAAATATGGATTCTGGAGTTGTGAGGAGCTGCAGGTGTAAAACTGGAGGGGGAGAACACAGACAAGGAGCAGCTTCTGCCTGTGCAGAGCAGCCCCCAGGGATGTGGGGGTGGGCTGTGCCCCCCAAGCCTCCTCCCAGGGTGTTCACCAGGGCTCCTCCCATCCTGCACCCACTTTCCAGGAGTGAACTGAAGACTGGGGGAGGAGCAAGGAAAGGAGAAATTTATCAGCCCAAATTTATCCTTCGACAGCCTTGGCACAACAAGAGAAAGAACCCAGGTTTCAGCAGGCAAGGCACTGCTTTTGCCTACTGAGAGATCTCCCTGCTGTCAGCACTGGTGGGTTCCTGGCAATGTTGACCAAGATGGGACTCTGGATGATCACTGACGTGGAGAAATCTCCATTCTGCCCCAGTGTCTGTGCAGATGGATCCTGCCAGGCTTCATCCTGATCCCTCTGACACCCATGGATGTCTGGAAGGAGCACCATCCTCCCACTGTTAGGAGAGTCACGTCCTGTCCTTCTTCCTCCCTTGATTCCCATCCCTGGTTGCCCAGAGAAGCTGTGGCTGCCCCATCCCTGGAAGTGTCCCAGGCCAGGCTGGATGGGGCTTGGAGCAGCCTGGTTACCCCCATGGCAGGGGTGAGACTGGATGGGTTTTAAGGTCCTTCCCACCCAAACCATTCCATGATTCTGTGCCTCTTGCCCCACAGCTCAGGGTTGTGTCCATCCAGGCTCTGTGTTCCCATCCCAGCTCCAACACAAGCCAGGTGAGCAGCTGGGGGCTAAAACTCCCCCTTTCCTATAAATCATACTAAAAACAACTCCCCCAATATAAACCAACCCAATTCTTGTCAGAGAAAATGTTTCATTTGGCATTTTAACCCAACAGGAGCAGTTTCACTTCACCAAAATCCCTGTAACGTTATAGTTTTGGGTCAGCCTCAAACAATTATTTTTTTCTGGATCGCTGGCCAAGTCCAGGAAACAATTCCTTGCAGATCCCTGCTCCTGACAATCAGACAAGCCAGCCTTGCTCCCCATTTGCAAACAGCAGAAGGAGGTGAAAGATCTGAGCTGTCACCACCACACACACAAACTGCTGCCAGCTCCTGCTCCCTGGGCCCACAAAAACAAGGGTTTTACAGGAAGCAGGAAAGTGAATTATTTTCTGAGCTCCTTTCCCTGGAGCAGTGAGGGAGGGGTGGGGCTGTGATTCACAGAATGAAGGTGGTTTGGAGATTCATGGAGAAGCCGGGGTGAGGGAAGGGAAATGAAATGCAGGCACAGCTCCACGTCACAGCCAGCATTGATGTTTCCAGGAAAGGGAGTGCAGCCCTCAAATCAGGCTGAATGAGAGCCCAGCACCGCCATTAAGGACTGTTCCCAATTAGACTGATTACAGAGGTGATCTAATAATGACAGATTCTGGCCCAAAGCTATCGATAATTAAATATTTGCAGTTTCTTTGAGATGTCCTGGGGATTTTCCCAGTGCTCTTCGCTTGTTGCTGCCATTTCTTGTAGCCAACATAAATCTGAGAATTTCAGAAAACAGGAAGAAATTACATTGTGAGCTCACCATAATAAAGGAAAAACCTTTTCCAAAGCATATAGCTGCAGGTTCCATCTTTTTTTCTAGCAAATCCCACATCCCTCCTTCCCATGGGAAGATTCCCAAGTGCAGAGGGCACAGAGGATGCTCCGTGTCTGTTCAAGGCCTGTCACCTGCAGAGTGGTGATGAGGGTGCACATTCCAGGCAGGATGGATGGAAAGTGTGTTTTCCTCTTCACTGGTCATTCTTAGATTGATTTCCAGCAGTGTCCAGCATTGATTTCACAGTGTCCCCTGGGGTTTTTAGTGTCATTTCCATCTCCATGGAAAGGGACAATCTGTGGAACAATCACACCTTGAGAAGAGGGACTGACTCCAGCCACTTTTGGTCTTTGTTTGCCCTTGACTTCTGAATCTGTGAACAGGAGCTAATTCCTCCTGGGCTGCAGAATGTTGGCAGCAGGATGCACCCAGCGAGCAGGGAATATTTGGGATTCAGAGGAAAGGAAGCAGCCTGGCATCCGACAGAGCAAGACCTTGTTATTTCTGCCTGAAAAGTGAATTTATGGCTCAGCATTATCTCCTTCCTTGAGCAAACTGAGGGATTGGGGTCCACCAAGGCAACACCCAGGAACACGTGGGTGGCCCTGCCTCGGGCTGTAATTCAGGAACACGCTTCTGAAATTTCCTAAAATGCCATCTCAGGCTGTTGCCTAAAAAAATCTCTCCTTTTGGACCTTGTGTAGCCCCAGGGCTCTGGATTTTTATGGAAGATCCAGCCCTTCCAACCTGGACCCCACAGTGCTCAGCATGTCTCATTTTTAGAGGTTCCAACAAAAGATCCAGAGCTTTTTAAAGGGTTCATGTTATCAGTAATGGAGTCTGTGCGTCATTCCCAGAATCAGCCTCCCATGCCTGCAATTTCCTACCACTGGATCTTGATCTGTCCTTATCTGCAAAATTAGACATTGTTTTGCTATCAGGAATCTGCACCCTCTGGGTGGATTTTTATGCTGTGCTATTATTCATAAACTTCACTTTAATAAACTGAAAGATGGAGCTCCTTCTGTTTGTCACACTCAGGTTTTCCAAGCCTTGACTCATCCTTGCAAGGCTTTGTCTCCTTTTTCCAGCTTGACAACATATTTTAACAATGTGGATATCAGCTCGAGGTGCATAGTTTATCTCTCCCCGTTGTTGTCTGCAGAATTCACACCACCTCTTTCTCTCCACTTGGCATTTCCCTATGAATAAATTGCTGGCTCGTGTTCACCATCCCATTTCCTTATCTCGGAGCGAGCTCCCATTAGGTTGTTATCTCTATCCATCTCCAAGTCATTTGTAGGGTCACGGCTTTACCATTTCTCCTATCACCAGTCTGATCTGTGCTGTCTGTGCCTTGATTTCAGCCCTTGTGTCTGGTGGGTTTGGATGCACATTGTTAATGGAATCACAGAATCATGGAATATCCTGAGCTGGGACCCACAGGGATCATCCAGCCCAGCCCCTGTCCCTGCCCGGACACCCCAACAACCCCACCCTGGGCATCCCTGGCAGCGCTGTCCAAACGCCCCTGGAGCTCTGGCAGCCTTGGGGCCGGGCCCATTCCCGGGGAGCCTGGGCAGTGCCCAGCACCTCTGGGGGAAGAACCTTTCCCTGATCTCCAGCCTGAGCCTGCCCTGGCACAGCTCCAGCCCTTCCCTGGGTGCTGTCCCTGTCACAGGGAGCAGAGCTGGGAGCTGCCCCTCGGGAGGAGCTGCAGCCCTGGTGAGCTCTGCCCTCAGTCTGCTCTGCCCCAGCTGGACATTCCAAGTGATCTCATCTGCTCTTTAAGGGATTGACTCTTCCCAACTCACCTGGACCTGCCCAGTGTTTGAGACTCCTGTAGCTCCCTCCAGGTCAGGTGGGAAGAAGTTGAATGGTTTGGAGCTGGAAACAGCCCCAGAGCAGCAGAGGGTGGGGGGCAGCTCCCTGCTGGGGCTGTGCAGCTCCGTGGGGATTTGCTACATCATTTTTCCCATGGGGAATGACACCATGGGGAAGACAGTGACTCCTTACCTTCCTCCTCAACGAGAGGAAGGTTTTAAGCGATCCCTGTGTGCTTTGAGAAGAAGCTGTTGGTTACTCACATCACACTTTTTTCCTGCACTGCCTTGTGTTTTCCATCCTGGCTTTTGCCAGGATGCTCCCTCCTTCCCTTGCCAATGCAGAAGAGCAAGTCACAGAGCACCTGCCCAGTTTCCTCACTGCATCCCAGGCTTCTGGAGAAGGAATGAGCCACCTGACAGCTCAAAATCGCCACTTGACAGCGCCTGGTGCTGCAATGTGGTGTGTCTGTGGGGCTCACGGAGAGCTGCTCTTTTCCCAGGACAAAGCCATGGGAGACTCACCCCGACAGGACAGGGCTCTGTATGCACCTGTGCAGGTGTGAGATTTGAATTCTGCACAGAAAATCCATCCAACAGCTGCAGAAATTCCAGAGGAATTCCTAGCTTTGCTGCAGATGGGATATCAAGACAGGCTGTGCAGCAAACCCTTTTTGCAGCTTTGCTGAGAGCGTCACCCCCGGGGTTTGATTAATGCAGGTCCAGCTGCCATGGGGCACGCACGGGGCTCAGGTGGGCACAAACACACCCCAGCAGTGCCAAGAACTCTCCCAAAAACTGCAAGTCAGCCTGAACTACCTGAATCACCACTTGCAAAACAGCAGCTTTTTGGGAAAGGTTTTTGCAGGAACAGCAAAGGCGAGGAGAGGAGAGCTGGGGTAAGAAATGCAGGAAGGGCAGCTCCGTGCCTTCCAGCTGCAGCACCCCTGCAAACCCAGCTCCTGAGACCAGACCCACACTGGAATAATATTTTAATCATAATCCAATCACATTAGGGAATAAATATGCTTTTAAGCAAAATGATATGCTTTAAAATAGAGGAGAATTGATTTTCAAGAGACCCTGTGTCCAAGGCCGCGAGCAGCCCCTGTCCCTGCTGGGTGAGGCACGGGCGGAGCAGCAGCTGAAGGCACAGTCCCAGTGGTTTGTCACTCTTCTGTGGGCTCCTCCTGCCTGGCATCTGCCACAGGACACCGGTGAGTGAAGTGGTTGTGCTCCCTGTCACAGATTCCTCACCAGAGGGGACACTTGTGCTGATCTTTTCCCATCTCCTGCTGATCACCAATAGCCGGCCAGACTCTTTGTAATGGCTAAGGGAGAACAGATGTTCCAGCAAGATGTTAAATCTTCCCTTAAATGCTCTGTCTGCACAGAATCCTCCACCTCTAAAGGCTGTGGGATGAACTTTGTGCCTTGCTAAGGGGGGAGCTCCTCCTCTACTGCTCTTTGCTCCTTTAAGAACCCTCAAGGTGCTCCCTCAGAGCTCCACCAGCTCTGCCCTGTGTGGTAAAGACACCCCAAATCCCCCATGGGTCCTGTGCCCAGCAGAATTTAGTGGTGTGATGCCATTCACACTGGACTTTCCTCACTTCCCATGATTTCCAAGTGCTCTTACTCCAAAAAACCCCCAATCATAAGTTTTCTGAGGACTTCCTGCTCCTCATTCCTCCCTGCACATCATGAGCATGTCTAATCCCATGAATAATTTATGCAAAGTAATAAGTTCCTGATACCAATAAACAGAATAAATACAACTCCCTGAGACCACATTACCAACGAGAATTCATTTTTACACAGATATAAAACTGTTATGATCGAGTAAGGGGAGAAATAATCTCCATCAATAACACTCCCTTATTTCCTCATTGTTTTATTTGCACAGGCTCCATCTCCGTGGAGTGCCCCATCCATCCAGCTGTCCTGAGGATGCCTACGAAGCTATTCCAGCCAGTATTGGATTAATCATTTCTCATCAGCACCCAGACAGTGGTGGAGGCTGTTCTTGTTTTGCTCTCAACATTAGATCACTTTGAGAACAAGCAGGGTGAGACCTAA
The DNA here is from genome assembly GCA_013398175.1 of Climacteris rufus. Lineage (NCBI taxonomy): Eukaryota > Metazoa > Chordata > Aves > Passeriformes > Climacteridae > Climacteris > Climacteris rufus. The sequence continues at coordinate 368,046 of VZRZ01007687.1, forward strand.
ACTTATTTTACAGGTGCTGAAAAGCAGCCTTGTTTATAAAAATCCATATTTTCTCTGTTAATTTCACTCGCTGCACAAGACATAAAATGTCATTATTGGACACCAGGAGTGTTTGGATTCTGAGCTAAAAGTCAGTGGAAATACTCAGTGTCACTGGTGCTGTGATTAGATTTTTGCCAATGGGTTTTTCCATTTGGGTCCAGATTATCTTTTCCCATTATTTCCCAGCTTCTGCCATTTTATCATTCACTAAAGGGTTTGAGAGGCTCAACAGACACTTTTTGATGCATCATTTACTTAGCAGTGGCTGCATCCAGTGGACGACTGTAATATCCTCCCTTTCAATAACAACCATTCCTTTAAAATGGATGTGGGAAAAGAGGCCTTTCCTGGATAACTGCTGTTTTTCCTCATTGTGTACCTGATTTTCTAAACTCTGAAAAGCACAGACTGGGCACAATCACCTAAAAATTTATGTACTTTCATATTTTGACAGGAATTTGGGATTAGCAGTAGGTAAAAAACAAAACCAATTTAATACTTTGCAACTTTTTAGCCTGAGCTCGCCAGATCCCAGCAAGGACAACATTTCCTAATCAGCACAAATGAGCTCCCTCAGTGGGAATCTCTCTCATGCTCAGCATGGAAAACATCAGGTCCCTTCGGAGGGGAAACACCTACCTCGGCAACTCTTAATTGCCACTGTTAATTGCCGGCTGGAAGCGCTGCCTGGCTGCGGATGATAAAGGCGAGATGAAAAGAGAAGAAAGGCAGCAGCAAAGTGCAAAGCCCGGGTGCTTTGGGGGCTGGAGCCCTGGGGACACCGCCTGGGGACACCGCAGGTCCCTGGCAGCACGACGGGGGCAGGCAGGAGGTTGCAGTGTGGGAGGGCTGAGTTTGGAGACCGAGGGTGAATTACCGGGGGCTGAACCCAAGGCATCCATGGGGCTGCAGTCCCGGGCTCCCTGCTGTGTCCTTGGCTTGTCTTCTCCGGCACCAGCTCCACTGAAGGTTGTTGTGGGCAGGTGAGGAAGAAGTTGGTGGCACAGCCCAGCTGGTTCCAACCCCACAGGGAAGGGAATCACAGAACCATGGAATCACTAAGGCTGGGAAACACCTCCAAGTTCATCAATGCAACCTTCAACCCCAGCCCCACTGATCCGTGTCCCCAGGTGCCACATCTGCTCCTTGGACATGTCTGGGCATGGGGACTCCACCAACGCCCTGGGCAGCCCCTGCCAATGTTGAACCACTCGTTCAGTGAAGGAATTTTCCAACCTGAATATCCAACCTGAGCCTCCTCCTGTCCCTGTTCCCTGGGAGCAGAGCCCGACCCCCCTGGCTGCCCCTCCTGGCAGGAGCTGTGCAGAGCCAGCAGGGCCCCCTGAGCCTCCTTTGCTTCAGGATGAAGAAAACCACCCTGGCACTGCCCAGCTTTGCAGCCTCAGTTATTCCCAGACCACCCTTCCAGGGGTTTAATCCCACTGGGGGACAAAAATGTGATTTAATGCCCAAAGCTCTGGTGCAAGGACAGGCTTTTCCTACAAAGGAAGGATCCCATAGCAGTTATCTGGGATGTCTATCAGGAAACCTGCAGCTCTTTGCCACACTGTGCAGGTGTTGGGAAAAAATTTTCCTTGGTTTGTCTCCATCAGAAGTTGGAGAAAAATCTTGGCAATGGCTCAGAGAAATAGTAACACTAAAACTGATAAGAAAACTGAAGTGGTTTCTGACTTTTTTTTTTTTTTTTTTNTTCTCTCTCTGTTTTTCTTTTTTTTTTTTTTTTTTTTTTTTTTAATTACAGCATTTTCAGGAAGAAAAAAAAATCTGTTTACCATCCCTTTCATAGGAAGATTTCATTTTCCCCCGTGGAGTTTGGGATTTTCCATCTCGTTGGAACTTTGTCCGGTTCAAAACCTGGCCAAGCAAAGGAACCCTTCTCATGTTCAAAAATTGAAGTTTTGGGTTTAAATATTCATGATTTCATAGAAAAAGCTACTCTTGGAAAACAAGATGATTTCATCACGTGTGAACCAATATCCACATGGGAAGAGTTGAGTTTCCTCCATTCTCATGGGGTTTTGAGTGGCAAAAGAGAAGAAAAATCCCCACACTCCACAAAATGCAGTTTCAAAGTCTTGTGAAGTTTTGTTTCTCAAACATTTTGCTTAAAATAGAAGCACAGAATGAAAAAAAGTAATGGAAAATTAGTGTCACTCCCTGAAAGCAATTTCCTTCAGAGAAACACTGGTTCTTGAATAAAAAAGAGAATTATTTTTGGAATTTTTTCATGCTACTCCGATTAACACCATCAAAACAAACACTGTTGTTTCTGAGTGCCGGACAAATGAGGCAAATCCACACAAATTGGGGTTTTTACATCCCTACAGAACTGGATGTCTTCAGCAGATGTAAAGCTATTGTTTGAAAATCCCAAGGACGTTTTCCTGGGGCAAATGAGTTTCAGACCCACCCCAAATCAAGGTTCTGTTCTTCTGGGACATTTTGTGATGCCACAACTTTTCCATGCTGAACAGGAATAGGTTTAACAGCTCCTGCCATGAATTTGTCCCCAGGCTATTGTATTTCCTTCCCCCTCCATACTGAGGAGCTCACCTGGGCATCGGTTTTACCACCAAGGAAGCCTTGGCCAGTTTCACCTTGGGTTCCTTCACACTGACTGGATTCTGGATGGTTTTATCTTAAAATAGGGACTAAGGTGGTTTGTAGGTGTTGTCTTCTGGAAGTCCCTGGTGCTCTGGGTTTCTCTGCAAGGAGGAGCTCAGGTTTGTGCGGCAAAATTTTATTTCTGACCTCATTAGCAGCACTGTGGGGGTGTGACAGGCTGGGAGAGCTGGGGGGGCTCACCTGGAGCAGAGAAGGCTCCAGGGAGAGCTCAGAGCCCCTTGCAGTGCCCAAAGGGGCTCCAGGAGAGCTGGAGAGGGACTGGGGACAAGGGAGGGAGGGACAGGACACAGGGAATGGCTTCCCACTGCCAGAGGGCAGGGTTAGATGGGATATTGGGAAGGAATTGGGAAGGTGAGGCCCTGGCACAGGGTGCCCAGAGAAGCTGTGGCTGCCTCTGGATCTCTGAAATTGTCCAAGACCAGGTTGGATGGGGCTTGGAGCAGTGGAAGGTGTCCCTGCCCATGGCAGGGGTGGGACTGTATGGGTTTAAGGTCCCTCCCAACACAACTCATTCCATGATTCTGTGCTATCAACATCCCAGAGACGTGTCTGAAGGGCAGGATGGGAAGAGGGGACAGTCCTTCTCGCTGGACAGTCCCACACCTGCACAGGGGCCTCTGCCCCAGGGTGAGCATCCCTCCCACAGCCCCTCCTGGGATCTGCTTTGCAGCAGAATTCAAAGCAGCTTTTTTCACTCTCTGAAAGGATGATCAAAGCCTCCCTCCCTTGAGCTGATTCCAGCAATATTCCTCATCAAAAAGCAAGGGAAGAAAAAAAGAACATATTTGCCTGTGGTTGTCTTCTAAATAAATCCCCCTCTCTCAGGAGGCTCGGGGCTGCTGTCTCACCCCCAATCAGCTCCAGGGCTGCTGTAAAATTCTTCTTTTCTCTTCAGCACTTCCAGAAAAAGAATCCCCCTATTGTAGGAATTTGAGATGTTTACATCTCCTTATCTTCCCTCTGATCTCAGGACTCCTATAGCATTCCAGCTCCCTCTTTAGCTGTATCATTAGTTCTTCACAGATGACTGAGAGAAGCCTTCTTGCAGAGCTTTGCAGCCAGCCCAGCAGCCCAGAGCATTCCCACCTTACTCTCCTCCAGCCTCAGCTCCCTTTATTTCTCTGGGCAGCCTGGGAAAGGATTCCCAAATGGGTTTGATTGAGCAGCTTCCATGGCAGTGGCTGCAGCCAGACCCTGCTCCTCCTCTGTAGCCTCTAAGGGTTCATGGACAGTTCCTGCAAAACGTGATATTCCTGCTAAAATTCCTCTTTCAGAGGCACTTGCACTGTTTCTTTTCCAGGCACCTGCCTGTGCTGGAGACCTGCATCTGTGGAAATGGCTCTTTCCATCCCTGTGCTGATCAGGCAGAGGGAAGGTCCAGCTCTGGCCTCGATGCTGTGCCTGATGTCACACCAACTCCCTCACAGGACGTTTGTAACCTGCCATGGAGCAGGAACAGGCTTGGAATACAGAATTGCAGGGGAGTCTGGGACACAACTTCAGCCAGGGCTGTTCTTACTCAGGTGTAAAATTGAAATGTTAAATGCAACAGAGCTGAGACAAAATAGACCATCCCAAAGCCTCTTTCAGGTCCCTGGGAACCAAAACCATTCTGTGATTCTGTGATACACTCAGGGACACTTTAGAGTCATCTGCATCTGCACCATCAGTCAGGAGCATTCCCAACTCCTGCTGGTCCTCATGGATCCCACACTGGTGTCCACTGGGGTCCAACCTGACACACATCCCTTGGGAAGGGAAAAGGAGCTGAAAAGGTTGGGAACATTTGATTCTTTTCTCTTTTGCCCCAGGGGGTCCAGAGGCACACCAGACCTGGGTCCTATAGAGGGGTCTGGGTGTCAATCCCAGTGGGGACCAGTGCCTGAGTGGTGTCTGGGAAAGGTGTCCTGGTGCATCCAAGCCTGATGGAAATACCCTTCAGTGATCCCATGTCTGTGTGGGGTCCTCTGTCACACAGCCCAGCACCAATCACCCATCCAGGACCTTCTGGCAGGAATTTGGGCATGGAATTCTCCGTGTGATTCCTGCTAAGGGGAGCTGCATCACTCCAAGAGTACGGGGAGTTGTCCAAAGCAGGGGCTGGCAGTGCCCCAGTCTGGCTGTGAGCTTACAGCACACTGCCCACCAGTAACACCAGTTACGATGCCAGTTAATCGCACAGCACCAATATTCCTTGGAACTCACTAAGCAGAGAGCATCAAAGCAAAAGTCTCTTTCTACCAGTCCCATCAGTGCCTTGTGTAAAGCCAAAATTCCTTTCTCTCCCCTGTCCTGGATGCTGTGAAATCCCACCCCAGGGTGCTGGCCTGGCAATGACATCCAGCACTGTCACCTTCTGCTGCTCCCTGCTGGAGCTGGAGCCTCCAGCAGCTCCACATGCCCTGCCCAAAGCAGCCAACACCCATCTGCTGGTGAGAAAACACATTTTAATGGAGCAGCTCCCGGGAATTATCTCAGGCTGCAGAGCCGCCTATTTTATCTGCACATGCCATCCTGCCAGTCTGGATGTTATCTGCAAATTTCGCATTTATTTTTAGATAATTGATAGAAAAGTTGAAAAGTACAAAGGCTTCAGTGTTTCCTTGCAATCCCAACAGAAATGTCCCCATTCAGTGACAGTTTTGTGTTGATTACTCGTGTTCTGGAGTCTGTTGTCACTTCCCAACCCATTTAACATGGATTAGGTAATGCCCAATATTAATGTTTAAAAACAGAAGATGATGTCAGGTCCCTTGCAAAAACCTTTCATGGGTTATATCTGTCAGCTCCAAGCTGAGAGGGACTTCAGTGCCCTGGAGTCCAGCTATTGTGTCATTCTGTCCTGCTTTAGTCACCCCACACACAAAGGCCCTTGAACCTCACAACAGCACAGAAGCCAAAATCAGCCCTCAGGATTCTGGAAGTGTCCAAGGCCAGGTTGGACAGGGCTTGGAGCAGCAGTGGAAGGTGTCCCTGCCCTACAGGGTACAGGGTGGGAACAGGATGAACTTTAAGGCCCCTTCCAACCCAAACTACTTTGGGATTCTCTGATCTAAGTCCAACAAGGAATTTGCTCTGCCCTGAGGACTGGCCCTGCTGAAGCAGAACATCTGCATTCCCACTGCTCCTCTGGAAGGAGCTCTCGTGGTGCCCCAGCAGCAGCACAGCCTTTCTGCAAGACCTTGACCTCCCCTGTAGTTCTTCCAGCACAGTGAGGGTGCTATCCATGGGGAACAGGGAAAGGAGCGCTGAAGGGACTGTGCTTGGCAGCTCCACTCCTTTCCTGTCCCCAGAATCACAGAATAAACCAGGTTGGAAGAGACCTTTGAGATCATCAGAGTCACCCTGGCTCTTTCCCTGTCCTCAAAGTCACCCTGGCCCTGTCCCCAACAGCGCTGCAGCACGGAGTGATGCCTGACACATCCCTGCATCCCAGCGCGGTCCTCTCCTGCTGCTCAGCTCCCTCTCCCCCTCCTGCCTGCCCAGCAGCGAGCAGGGATGAGGCAGCTCTGCTGGGCTTCCTCTGACAGCCTCGTCTGCCTCACTGCAATTAATTCTCCCTCCTGTCCACTGGCTCCTGGAGGTGTAAACAGGGGCTGTGCCAGTGCCTGGCAGAGCTCCAGGACCAGCTCAAGAGTGTCAGGATGCAACAGGGGAGCTTTATTTTTTTCTTTATCATCAAGCTCAGCTACAAACAAACCTTTAATTAATTCCTCCACAAAGTTCTGCTGAGCTTGTGGCCTCCAATTCCTCTGGGCTGCTAATTAACCTGATCTTCTCCCTCCATGCTCCTTCCTCGTGATTGTCAGTTTGCACTTGTTGAATCCTAATGCCTTTCCCTGGTGCAACAATCTGCTCCTGTTCCCCAGACGCCTTCGCCCCCAGAGCACAGGCTCCACTTCTATTTTGCCTCTATGAGCTCATGCTCCAGCTGCCTGAGGAACAGCAACAGCTCCCACTCCTTTGCAGCAAAATTCGACTTTTTTCAACAGTTCCCCATAGCGTTGTGAGAGGAAATCACCCAGGAATTTCAGTTTTCTACTAAAATTTTCATTTTTTAAAGCTGTTCTCTTTTGGTTTTTTTTTGGTGAAAGTTACAGTGCTGTGGAATCACAGAATCATGGAATGGTTTGGGTGGGAAAGGACATTAAGCTCATCCAGTTCCATCCCCTGCCATGGGCAGGGACACCTTCCACTGTCCCAGGCTGCTCCAAGCCCCGTCCAGCCTGGCCTTGGACACTGCCAGGGATCCAGGGGCAGCCACAGCTTCTCTGGGCACCCTGTGCCAGGGCCTCCCCACCCTCACAGGGAGCAATTTCATCCTAATATCCAATTTAAATCTCCTCTTCTTCAGCTTAAATCCATTCCCCCTTGTCCTGTCACTCCATGCCCTTGTGAGAAGTCCCTCAGCATGTGCCTGTTGCAAATGTTTTCTGCAAAAACTTGAGGAAAAAGAATGCAGACTCTCATCAGATTCACAGATGTCCACAGGCATTTTGGGCCAAAGCCCATTTTTTGGGGGGGATTTTTTCTCTCAGCTCCATCTTGACCAAAAACCCATTGATTTCAGGCAAGAGGCACCCAGGCTGTTCTCAATATGCAAAAACATTTATTGAGGCTGAAAACAAGAAGCTCATGAAAGGAACTGAGATGTTTTGGAGTCATTTTAGTCTTTGTGTGACTCAGTTCCCTGAGATTGATGTAGGAGCTCTGACCCTTCCAAGCTTCCATGTGTGGTGATACTGGGCACAAAAATGTTTGTGAAGCTTCCAGCTTTCAGGGGAGGTTCAGGTTGGATACTGGGAAAATTTCTTACCTGAAAGGGTGATGCCAGGGCAGTGATGGAGTCAGCATTCCTGGAAGTGTTCAAAAAGTGAGTGGACATGGCACTTGTGGATTACTGGGCATGGCCGAAGGTTGGACTTGAGGGCCTTAAAGGTTTTTTCCAAAATTAATGATTCTGTGATTGTTTCCATTACTCTGCAACACCAATGGCACCATGAGCTGGTGACCATGGAAATGCTGAGGGTAGAGGTGCGGGGGAAGGAATTTGCAGCCCAGGACCAGGAGTTGAGTGTGGGATGTGGCACCGCTGGGGCACAAAACCTGTTTTGGCAGCGTGTGGGAAACCAGGGCTCTGGAGAAAGGCAAGGCAAGGCAAGGTGCTGCAGAGTGCAGGGACTGCTCACACCAGCACACCAGCATTCCCAAGGGAAGAGCCTTGCACGATACCACAGCTTGGGGACAACACCCACGGAGGAGGGAATTGAGGGATTTCACTCCAAGCCCAACGTGCACCATGAGGAGAAGCAAAGGGGACACCCTGGGACGTCTCCTCCCCTCCAGTGTCCTCTCCCCTGGCTGCTGAGATCGCTCTCCTGGCAGGCAGAAGCAGAGGAGGGACCAGACCTGTGCTCCCCATCCTTGGCAGAGCTGGGGGACAGGAGGTGGCCTCCATCAGCCTCTCAGGGACTGGCACTCAGTGCAGACTGTGATTACTGAGCTTTTGCTTCCTCTGTAAAACCTGAAATAGAAACAATTTCACAGACTTTTTTCTGTTGAACACACAGTTTTTGTCTTTTCAGTCCTCCTGAGGAAAAAAAATTAAATTTGGAAAATCACTGATATTTCCATTGGGTCCAACTCTTTGGGCCACTTTCTGCCTCAAGGCTTACGTGGATGTTGGTTGGCTCAGCTCCCTGCTGAGATTGAGACAGGGACACTGAGCTTTCCAAACTGCCCTGGGAGGTGTCACGGGGAGCAAAAAATGCTGGAAAAGCTTCAAGATACCAATGTGCCCTGTGAATCAGTGGCCATGGAAATGCTGAAGGCTGTTGTGGGGTCCAAGCTCAGGGAATGAACCAGTACCCCAAAACACTCATTGAAGAGAGCTGGGGAATTTGCCCAGAGAAGCTGTGGCTGCCCCTGGATCCCTGGCAGTGTCCAAGACCAGGTTGGACGGGGCTTGGAGCAGCCTGGGACAGTGGAAGGTGTCCCTGCCCATGGCAGGGGTGGAGTAGGTGTCCTTTAAAGGCCCTCCCAGCCCAAACCATTCCATGATTTTATAAATGCTGACTGTTAGTTGAATGTTTGGGATGAAAAGAATAAAAACACCACAGCTTTGAGGGTTTTATTTTTTTGTTATTCTTGTGGGGGTTTTTTTTGTGTGTGTGTGTGTGTGGGGGGGTGTTTTGGTGGGTTTTTTTGTTTTGTTTTGTTTTTGGGGGTGTTTTTTTTGTTTGTTTGTTTTTGCTTTTGTTTTTTTGTTGTTGTTTTGTTTCGGTNCAGCTTTTCTGTATTCAGAAGCAGATATCAGATGTTTTTTTGTTTGTTTTTTTTTTCTTTTTTTTTTTTGTTGTTGTTTTGTTTCGGTTTTTTTTTTTTTTTTTTTTTAATTGTGTGTCATCCTCCGAGCAGTCAAATCATGGATATTTTGTGTGCTGAAAGGGAGGAGTTTCGGAGCAGCTCCCTGGCACTTTGCTGCTCTAACAAGCCAAGCAACAGATTATAGGTCACCAACACCAAACCCTGCTCTCAAAGCACCTGGAAAACACTGCCTACGAAGCTGTTAAAATAATCTCCCTATTTTACAATGCTCTTAGAAACATTCCAGGCTGGCTGGGAAGCACTTGGATACCACAGCAATGAGCACCAGCCCATTTGCATGCTGTATCCAGAGCAGGGCTGGGCGAAAGAGGCCACACATGAAATGGTGCCTGTGGGAAGCAGAACAGAGCTGCTCTTCCACCCCCAGAGCTCAGAGGTTGAGTGATGTGAGGCCACGGGGGAAAATTATGAGATAATTTAGTTCCTCATCTGAAAGAATGTTTGCAGGGAGTCTGACCCCATGGGGAGGCAGCCCTGGAATTCCTACCTCATCCCACTGCAAGGTCTCTCCCCAGGTCAGGCTGCCCAGCTGCAGCTGCCCATCCTGTGGGAAAAGTCTCCAAGGTCGACTCAGACCTGATGCATTCTTCTGTTAGTGAAACATGAGAAGAGCAAATGCAGAGGAAACCATATCTAAGTGAATCTATGTATTTTATATATTTGGGAAAGATGCTGATTGATGGTCAGCTCAGGATTTAAAGTCTCTTGAATATTATTTGAGCCCTGGATGAAAACGCAGCAATTTGTGCTCAAATCCCACTTCTACTCTCACCCTTTAAGGCCTTTTACCTACACAGACCCTCCATTTCACTATGGGCAATGACAATATAGAGCTGAGCACTTCCTAGAGGGAATGAGGTCTGGAAAATCAGCTCTGCCTTTCTCTGTAACTTCTGTCACACAGGGCTCTGGTGACAGCTTTGGCTACGTTTGGCTGGTGGGTAAAAAAGGTCCCAGGAGCCCTCATGGAATAGCCTCCCAGGGTGCAAACACCTTCCAGGGACTGGCTCCCATTCCCTGGTGAGCTTCCTATGTCCTGGGCTTCATCCCTCCCCAAAAGCAGGAGGCAGCACCCCCAGGGACAGGTGCCACCTCTCAAGTGGGCCAACACAAGGCAAAGACCTGGAGCAGGGAAGAGGGGGAGGACAGACTTAAAATAAGATTCTCGAGGAAGGCAAAAAAAAGAAAGCAAAAAACCCACCACACTCCCTCTCAAAATGAAATGCTTTGGAAATGTGAGTTTCTCTGAGCCTAAGAGATGATAAAGGAGTCCTAGTGAATGGGTCTGGGGAGGGGTTCGTGGAAAGGAGAGAGCCCCACAGAACAGCAGGGCTTTGCCAAGGCCTGCAGGGTGCAGAGGATACCAGTTATCCCATCCCAGCATATCAGTGCCCTTTGTTTCCATGTTATTATCCTCCTGTTGCTAGAGCCATTAAAAACAGCCTCTAAATAGCTCGGCGTGGTGATTTCCTAATTGAGTTAACTTGGCTGCAGCGGCTCTGCTGCTGAAGGATGTGGTTGGTGATTAGATAAGATCGTTGCCCCTTGCAAAATGAACACCACATTAAGAGGTTTTTCTAGGTCAGGCCAGGCTGCTCAGCACAGCTCTCCCAGAGTCCAGGGCCCGTGGCCCCAGCCCAAGACAGACACTCATTACAGCTAATGAAGGGCTGTGCTCTCCTTCCCCGGGGAGCACGGAGCCGCAGTGAAAAACAGCAGCATCTTCAAGCTGGAGGAACTCTCCTCTGCCACAGAGGCCACCTCGGGGTGCTTGGACTTGCCAGGTCCTGCTGGGCAGGTGGTGAGTGAAGAGTCCCTGTGGTCTCAGGGGCTCTGAATTCCCCCCAGGATCAGTCCCTGGTTGTGGACCTCAGCTGGGAGCACAACAATACTGGCGTGGGATGGTCCTCCAGGACAAACCCCACCGGTCCCTCTGCTGCAGCTTCGCTCTGTTTCTCCCCCAGACGTGCCAGCCCCACACTGACCCTGGCCAAACCTTATTCCAGGAGCAGCAAACGCTGGATCAGGTTGTCCCTCACTGGGTCAGGTTGTCCCTCACTGGATCTGGTTTTCCTCCCTGGAACATGTCAGATGCACCTCCCAGGTTGCTGAGAGCCAGCACAGACCCACACTGGGAGGACCCACTGGTGCACAGAGATGCCCTGAGATGCCCAGAGGAGAGTTGATGCAGTTGGTGGATCATGGAATTGCAGAACCATGGAATGGTTTGGGTTGGAAGGGACCTTAAAGCCCATCCAGTCCCAGCCCTGCCATAGGCAGGGACACCTCCCACTGTCCCAGGCTGCTCCAAGCCCCGTCCAACCTGGCCTTGGACACTGCCAGGGATGGGGCAGCCACAGCTTCTCTGGGCACCCTGTGCCAGGGCCTCCCCACCCTCACAGGGAACAATTCCTGCCCAATATCCCATCCAGCCCTGCCCTCTGGCACTGGGAAGCCATTCCCTGTGTCCTGTCCCTCCATCCCTTGGCCCAAGTCCCTCTCCAGCTCTCCTGGAGCCCCTCTGGGCACTGCAAGGGGCTCTGAGCTCTCCCTGGAGCCTTCTCTGCTCCAGGTGAGCCCCCCCAGCTCTCCCAGCCTGGCTCCAGAGCAGAGGGGCTCCAGCCCTGGGGCAGCTCCGTGGCCTCCTCTGGCCTGGCTCCAGCAGCTCCAGCTCCTCCCTGTGCTGGGCCCAGGGCTGGGGCAGCTCTGCAGGGGGGTCTCACCTGAGGGGGCAGAGGGGCTGAATCCCCCCTCCCCTGCTGCCCCCGCTGGGGATCAGCCCAGCTCAGGGGGGGTTCTGGGCAGACAGACCTGCCCCCTCACACTGAAATACCGGCCGGGCAGGGAACATGAAATAAATCCCATTTAACTGAAAGTTTTAAAGAGTGAAATCCTCTTTTCCCTGTCAGCCCAGAGCTGGAATCGGCAGCCACGGCAGCACCTGCCAGGGCTGGGCTGGAGTCATTAGCAGGATCAGAGGCCTGGCAGAGCAGCAGGAGCCTGGACTTGCTGACCTAATTTGCGTCCCTTGCAGCTCCAAAAGGCCTGTGATGTATTTTTAATGAAGCACACACAATAAACTGCTAACATAATATTAGAGGCTCACTTCAAAGCTCCGCCAGGCAGGGAAATCAAGGTGAAAGTTTCTGGATTCATCATTATTATGTGTCACTCATCTTCACTATGACAACCCCTGGGCACACCAGATGCTTCCTTTCCAGCCTTTGGAACATGGTTTGGAGCCCACTCTTCTCATTTTTTTCCAAGCAAACCAAAAATAACCTGGAAAGTAGAAATCTTGACTAGATTCTACTTATACATTGTTCCAGCACCACAAAAGGCTTTGCAAGCAGCAAAATTTAGCAGCTCTGGAGAAGGCTGGGGCCACCTTAGACAAGCTCCAGGCCACCTGGGTGGCTTTTTGTTCTGCTCACCCCTTCTGAACTGGAGTCTGTGAGGTTTGAAATCTCAGGAAATTTGTCAGGGAGCAGCAAGAACATGGCTGCTCCCTCAGGGAAGGCCAGGATTAGGATCCCACAACTGGAACAGGCCCTTCCAGCCACAACTTGTCCCACAGGACCTGGGTGAGGAGGCAAGACCAAGGGATGGTGCCAGGTCCAGCCAGGAGTCCACTTGGGACAATGTCACAGCAATGAGGCAAGTCCAGGGGAAGCCAGGAAGTCAATCCACGGGTGAGGGCAAGGTGCAGGGATCATCCAGTAGGTTCACAGTGAGGTGGCAGGTCCAAGGCAAGCCATGAAATCAGTCCCAGAGAAGCCAGGAAGGACATGGCAATGGCCAGTGCAGACCAGCACTTGCCCAGTATGGCCTGGAGGCACCAGGCTGGACGTAACTGGAGCTCCTGGGCCAGGGTGTGTGTGCAGACACCCAACAAGGCTGGTCAGGACCAGGAGCACCCATTAGTTAGAGCAGGGCCCTGGCAAGGTGGAAGCTGCACCTGGGGCACAGAAACACAGTGGAAAATGGGGGCCCTGAGGGTCAGTTTGCTCCTTCCCAGAACCCTCAGGCCACCCTTTCTCCCACATACTCTCTTCCACAAAGGCAGGCACAGGGTGGGACTGTTGGGCTGTCCTGGGCAGGGCCAGGGGTTGGACCCCCTGGTCCTTGTGGGCCCCTTCCAGCTCAGGGTATTCTGTGATTCCATGAAACATCCATTCCTTGTGGGATGGCTCTGCTTCCCCCAGTGGCTGGAAAGAGTCTCTTCGGTTGTTTAAAAACCACAGATCTGGAGGAAATAAAGAATATATTCCAAGGGTGGAAAGAAATCAAAACCTGAAGGGTCCTCTGATTTCACCTAAATACTCTTGACCCATCCAGTTGAGAAAACGTGGCCAAGGACGATGTGGTCAAAGCCCAAAGCACCTCTCAGGTCCAACCCAACCAACAATTTAGAACTTACCCACGTGGAGTCTTGGAAGATCCTGGTATTGAACCCCTCTGGTGGGCTGGAATTGCTGGAAACACTCCTAAAAGTGACACACAACATTAAAACAGACATGGCAAAGTTAAACACCCCAGGGTTTTTCCACACCCATCCCTAATTCACAATAATTAGGTGTGTGTGGGAATGCATTCCCAGACTTCAGGTTGCTTTTCTTTTGTCCCTACAGTCCCAACAAGGTCAATCTGGCAGCAAGGCAGGAAAGGAGCAAAGAAAAGGCATTAGTGAAATACAGAATGTAACAGTCTTGCTTGGAAACCGTGTTAGAATTCCAGCTTTTACTGCCCAAAGCAGATGGGAACATTTAGTCCCAGAGAATTGAAGTGAACTTGGAATTCGTGTGAGCACCTGACCCAGGATGAGGAGTGGCTGCCCAGCCTCCCGCACCTCCTCGGAGCTCGGGCTCTCCTGGTCATACGGGGCCTTCCAGGGACCCCGTGCTAATTTGGGAGGGAGGATGGGGATGCTAAAGAAGGGAGGGTGGAGATGCTAATGAAGGAGCAATAGTGATTGATTCCTGTCTCGGTGTCAGGACACTGAACCCGTGTTTGTCAGGAAACAAGACACTGTCACAGGGATTTGCAAAGCACTTGTAACTCTTACATAAAGCACTCAGAGTAAGAATCACATAAGATACCTTTCCGAGCCTGCTGCTCTGAGAGTGTGTTCATACAACCACTGGCTCTTCTTGACATTTCTGCAAACAGCTCATAAATATTCCATGGGAGCGGCTGCTCCCGCTGCCACTGTTGTTGTGGTTTGAATGGAAATACCAGGGAGAAAAGAGCAGCTCTGCCCTTATTTAGCAGCGTGCAGGTAAATCAGAGTCCTCAGGCAGCCACTCCAGGGCTTGGCTCCGGTGACAACAAGCAGCAGCTGAACCTCCTGCCCTTCTCCTGCTGGAGGAGAAGCTTGGATGTCTATGAAGACCCCATCCCACCGCAACCAGATGGGCCATGGAAAGAGATTAAACGACTCACCCGCGGTGTCACTGAGTGCAGGTGACACTGCTGGAGGCTGCAGCATCTCCCTGGCTTTGCCCCAGTGTTCAGAGGCAAACAGAGCTCCTCAGGGTGATGCCTCAGGGTCTGTGGGGCAGCTCCACGTGGATTTGGGCACTGTCCATGGTGGGTGTTGTGAAGGAAATGTGCTGGGCCCCCACTGGCAGCCACGGGCACAGGAGAGCCCAGCACAGCCCCTGCCCAGGGCAGCCGGAGGAGCCCCAGCCTGCCGGGCACCCGGTGAAAGGTGCTCCTGTGTTCCTGATGCCCAGGAAGCTCCTGCTCCTTCTCCAGAGGTGCTGGATCAACCTGTACTGGAGAGGCTGGTGCAGAAAGCAGAGCAGGACCTCACAGCCCAGCAGGGAGCTGCAGGAATTCTGGTTTGAACCCCAGCAGCCACCACCACCCGAGAGATGCAGCCGCACTGTTTCAAAACGTGAGCTGCCCACTCACATGGAAAAGTCCAGCACTCCCTCCTCGCACCAGATCTTGCAGTCGCTCCTTTCCTAGTTGAAATTCCAGGGATAACGCTCCAAACCAGCCACAGAACAACAAGTGCAAGCAGGACCCAGCCCCAACCACCCCAGCAGAGAGGAGCTGAGCCATCAGCAAAGCACTGCCAACAGAACCGACCCCAAACACACACCTGCAGGTGGAACCTGGCACAAACAAACCCCTGCAGGTGGACCCTGACACCAGTAAATCAGTGCAGATGGACCCTGACACCAGTAAGGCCCTGCAGATGGACCCTGACACCAATAAATCAGTGCAGATGGATCCGCCCACCACCGAAAGGCTGCGAAGGAGCCCAGCCCGTGACTCATGCGAGCGAGCGCCCGTGTCGGTGCCATGTGGAGTGCAGCAGGCTATCAAAAGCTATGATTTCATCCCCAGAAACGGTCCTGTTTTTGTGCTTGATGACAGCTGGGCCTTTTTGGTACCTGCTGACCTAGAACAAGTCTCCCCAACTGCACTGAAGGTGGGTCATTTTGAGATTTGAAGTGCCTCATCCTTTAGTGAGTGGGCAGGGTGCACCGTTATTTTCATTGTGCTTCTTTTTGCCAAGTCTCTGTTATCCCTATTTATAGATACCCTGGGATATAATTCCAATAAGTCTCACCTGCCTCAGCAGTTCCCCCTGCAGTGTCCTACTTACAGCACAAATCAAGGGGTCTCTAATTAGAGTTTCTGTCCCAAGCCAGACTCAAATGTTAGACTTTGGATTTATAGAGAAGGTTTTCACAGATTCCTTGCCCTCACCATGGTTGTAGGCAGAGTTCCTGCTGTCTCCAGAGCTTCCCACCAGCAGTCCTGCACCGTGGTCCAATATTATACCCCAAAAAATTGTCTCTCTTGCCTGTTCTCTGCTGTAGTGCCCACCCCCAGCTCTCAATGACTCTCATGTTTTCTGATGTTGAGAAGGAGGCAGAATGGCAATAGCTCCACTCCCTGACTGCCTAATGATGGGGAACTAATCCAGAAACACAGCCTGGAATTAAAAAACCTTCCAGCCTTTATTATTTCTATGCATCATGTTTGTTTGGAGCAAAACTCAGCAGCTCGGATAATCTGCTCCGTGTCAGAGCAGAGATGTGGAAACACAACTTCCTCACAGTGTTTAAGGCAGAGATCTCAGCCCTGTGGAGTCACAGCCAGCTGGGCATTTGCCCCAGGATCTTCTCTTGGGGAAGGATGGAGAAGAGATGCCATCTGCCTGCAGCCCAAGCGTCCCCACAGTACCTGCACTGTCAGCTCTCCCCACTCCTGTGGGATTTGGTGTTTCTCTCTTGGTTTCCCATCTCTGAGGAGGAGCAGGGAGACCCCAGCCTCAGATGAGAAAAGCCTGGGAAAAGGGTCTCCAGGCCCAGAATTCAGCTAAGCAGGTCATGGATGAGCTTTGTTAAGGAGCTGATTTCAGCTCAGGGAGCTGAGCAGGGGGTTTAGCAGTGGGAGAGTCTCAGTGCTGCTGTTGAGGGAACAGCTTGGAAACGGGAGTTTCCCGTCCCAGAGGAAGGGCAGGAGAGGCAAAGGCATGTCCTCTCACATCCAGGGAAAGAGAGGAAAGTGGGGAAACAAACACATTTGAAGCAACTGTAGATTTCTCAAGTCTGAAGCCAAGAGACACCACCAGAGCAGGGACAGAGGTAACCAGGGACAGGACCCAGGGAAGGGCTGGATCTGTGCCAGGGCAGGAAAACGTTCTTCCCCCAGAGGGTGCTGGGCACTGCCCAGGCTCCCCAGGGAATGGTCCCGGCCCCAAGGCTGCCAGAACTCCAGGGGCATTTGGACAGCGCTGCCAGGGATGCCCAGGGTGGGGTTGTTGGGGTGCAGGGCCAGGGGTGGAAGTCCATGATCCTGATGGGTCCCTTCCAGCTCAGCTTATGCCACGATTCTGTGATTCTAGAACTGCCTGAGCTTGTCTCCCTTGGGCATTGCACTTCTTAGACCCCCTGCATGCAGCAGAATTCCTGAAACAGTCCTGGGAACACAGCCTGCTGTGGGCAGGGGACAGAGGATGAAGCTCCCAAGGTCCAGTGCCTGCCCATGGTCCTTTTGGCTGCCCTGTCTTGCTCCCAGTCTCTCCCAGTCATCTCCTGGGATGTGCCCAGCAGGGCTGATTCCGCAGCTGCAGCGATGAGGCTGAGTCCCAGCCCCTTGGGGCACTGTCAATGCCCAGGCTCAGACTGTTCATCTTCCAAAGGCTTAGGGACAGGGAGGAATCCTCAGGAGAACACAGCTTGCACTCAAACTGCTTGAGCCACAGGTGTCAGAGCAACTCAGTCCTTCCTAATGCATCTGGAGGATATCTGATGAACCCCGTTAGTGGGACTTCTTCCACGCTGCATTGCCCCTCTCTTGCCTCCAGCTTTGAGGGGAAAGGTCTTGATGATGGAAATGACATCAGAGCCACAGCATCCCTCCCTGAAGTTTTGATCCTGGTGAATCACAGTTATCCATTCACAAAGGAAAAAAACTTTCAAAACCAGTTGGATCAAATTCCTTTTCCATAAAATCTGTCCACATCAGGTTTTGCAAGTTGACAGCAGAGATGGAGTCCCTGGAGTGAGGCTCACCACACCTGTGTCAGGGACCCCATTTGGGATGGCACAAATCCTTTGGAATTCTCTTCCCTATCCATAGGCAGAGGAACAGTTCCATTCCTCTGCAGGAGGCTGGGAAAGTGTAGGGAGGGCAGAGGATAAATACCCTTCATATTACCATGACAAGGGGGACACGATCATCTCCTTGGCAACCTGGACACTGGTTGTCCTTCCAGGCAGACCAGAAAACTTGGAAAAAGCGTTTCTCGTTTGGTTCTGTTCCTGCTTGGAACTACCAGCAAACGATCCATGGAGACAAATTACAAATAATTAAGGATGAACACGGGGTCTTTCCACCACTGCTGGAAGCTCTGTGGTGTTGCTGCATCTTCAGCAGTGCCCACTGCACTGCCAAAGGTCTGAGAAGCTGAGTTGTGCACTCTGTGCTGGTGGTGGGGAGCTCATTCTTCCCAGGGAACCTGGATTCCATCCCTCATCCATCCTGGCTCCTTGCTGCCGACCTTGTCTATTTGATTTCATTCCTGGCATCAACACATGAGCAAGAAAATTGAGTGCGACTTGCACGGTGAGAAAGGATGGGAGAGAAAGGATCATGAGACTGGGAACAGCCAACAAGGTCCTGAGCCCTACTGTGTGAATCCCACCTAAATCAGTGACATCTGAGTGTAAAATATGCCTTGGAATATCTGGAAGAGTTGTGCCAACCCCGGCAAAGCACAAGGCGGAAGTGAAACTCCCTTCATTTGAACTTCTTCTCTACCCTCACCAATACCAGAGCTCACCCTTTGCCTCTTCCAAGATCCTGCAGGAATTCCTGCTGCCCACTGCATCCCCTTTGTCAATATTTGTCATTCCAATGGCCTTCTAATGCCTGTAAACACAGGAATTGGCATCTGGACAGCAGGAAATCTAGGAAATTAGCACGAGGGACTCTTCTGGGCTTGTGGCCAATACACAGTCCTAGGAGCCACTGAAAGCACAGCAGAGTCAAGCTCTAGAAAGCAGGAACAGTGTCACTGGGTTGGCAGAGCGCAGCTCCTGCTCCATTCAGGGTAAGTGACAGTAATTCCTCTTCTGCTTTGCGTTATCCACGGGGAACACTGGAGCCAGACTCCCTGAGATCCTGATTTGAGCACGACAAGCCCAGCCCCTGGCTCTGCTCAGAGCACCTCAGCTGCTGGGGGGAAATGACACAATGGTCTATTTTTTCTTTGTTTTCTCTTTCAGGCTCATCCCGCATTTTTTCCAACTGGGTCTGGTTTTCTTGTGCCCATGGAGAAGGAATTTGGACCACAAGACTCACTCACTGCTGTACAAGGGAGACACACTGAGACTATGACCCAAACAGGAGGCTCCACAGGAGCCTGTCACAGCATCTAGAAATATTTCAGCTTTTCCATGGCCTTTGGGGTGGTGCTGACCCATGACCAAACTCTTCTCTGCTCCTGTGCTTCAGATTCCAGTGTAGGTTTGCGTCCTTCAGGAGTCTCAATGATGCTTTGGGATGAGTAGGAGGGGACAGGGCACACTTTGGTCATGCAGGACCTTGGGAAATCCTTCAGCTCTGGCGTGATGAGACAAATCCAACCAGGAATGGCAAGTGGCTGGTAAGGCACCAATCACTGACCCATGGGTGTGGACAAGTGCACAACAAACGGGGCACACACAGCAGGGCTGGCAGGGCTGCCCAGCTCATCCTGGCACTGTCCCAGCACAGGGCACTGATTTCTTGCTTGATCCTTTTGGCATGCATTTGCACCAAAACACATCTAGATCCTCTGCAGAGGCTGGTCATGGAGCTGGGCTGGCAGGAATCAGATCTGCTGGGATCCCAGGGTGGTCCTGCACAGCAGCTCCTGCCCAGGGATACACCTGGGATGGACAGACCTGTCCCCATCTCGGTGACATGAATGAGCAGTTCAGTACCAGGGGTCTGTGCCACACCTTTTGGCAGTCCCAGGGATGGATTTGGAGACAGATCACAAATGCAACACTTTGGACACTTCCTGTCACTCACACAGGTGGGAATTGGCTGTGGCAGAGGTGGAAACACCCAACAGCACCCCTGGAGTGGGGCACAGACCCTGCCATGCTGGGAAACCCCAGTGTGGGGCATCAGCCACCCAAGCATCCTCCTGCTCCTTCCCATGGTCTCTGCTCCCTCCTCATGAACCATCAAGCCGAGGACAAGGCTGGAATTAACCCATGGCCCTGATGATGCTCTTCTCTCCTGGCTGGCAGAGCCTCCCTTCTGTGAAGCTGAGAATCAGTCCCAGTGCTGGGAACTCCAAAGGATGGTGCAGCCTGGAGCCCCTCAGTCTGACTTCCACACATAATCCTGGAGTGCAAGTTCCTGGGACCTTGGGACTGTGGCACTGCCCTTCTCTGGCCCCCACCTGGCCCCCACCTGCATGTGATGGGGTGGCTCTGCCTGCACAGACCTCCAAACCCCAACAGAAGAGAGTGGCACAGGAGCAACTCTGTAGTTTGATAAGGAAAAGCAACCTCTTGATAACCTCTGTGCCTAACCCTTCCTAACCTGGCACAGGGGTGGCTGCAGTGCAAGGAGGGCACAGCCAGGCCCACTTTATGGCTCAGTGGGCCATGGGGTGACATCCCCCATATGTGGGCAGCAATGGTTGCTTTTCGCAGCATCACGAGGTCACCCTGCAGATGAAGCCACTTGCCTGGCGACTCCAGGAATGGGCACCTGAGCTGCCAGCCAGCAGCTGTGTTCCTGGGGAGATACACCCTATTTCCTAAATCCCAATGTTCCACTTGGGACCTACCACAGAGCTGAGCCCATCTGTACAGAGCAGAGAAAAATGGCCCTGGCCATCTTCTTGGGATTGTTTCTGACATTCCTCTGCCTCGGCTCTGAGGGGTTGGGCCAATATTCCCTGGTCTTTTAAGCATCCTGAAATCTGAATGATGTTGGGAGAAGGTAGGACAGTTTGAAGGGAACAGGAGCATTAACAGGGCATGTTTCACACAACAAAACCCTTTGCTGGCACCAGCTAAAGGTTGCATAACCATCCAAGAATGTCTTATTTAACACTGTTGTGTTCAATGCTCAAGTTGCCTTCAGATCACACTCCACATCCTTTAAATTTGCAGCTCTTTAGCTGCATCGAGTCCTTCACCCCTTGCAGATGACAACCACTTAGGAAAAAGAAATCTTTATTTTATAGTTTTTTGTATACTTGTACACAAGTAAAATAAAATGCATATCTATATATACTGCAATCTTGTGAAGGAAAAAGCAGCATTCTTTAACAAATGCTGCCCGTAAACATGGCGTGAATGATGGAATGGAGATGGAAAAACTGCAAGAGTCATCAACATAGGATTAAAACAGCATCAAATCCATTACCTCTGCAAATGGGAACCTGCAACATTGTTCAGTGTGATGGCGAGTTACAAACAGATTTTAGACATTCTTTTCAGAGCATTTCTTACACTTCTTTTTTTTTTTTTTTTTCCCTGTAAATAAACCATATTTCTTTACCATCTGGTCTAGCAAAAGCTGCTTTGTGGGCAAGTGCAGTTCCGAAGACCAAAGGTATAATTCACAGGTTTCAGGACAAATAAATTATGTACATCTCAGTGTTTGTCTTTTGTTTTGTTTTGTTTTTGTTTGTTTGTTTTTTAATAAAGGCATCCAGTTAAGTTTTGTGTAACAAAGCTTTCTCAGGGTGGATGGTAGTTCTGCTTTTGTTTGCAACATTTATGGAGGTCAGCAAAAGTCGAATATTAAAGTGTCATCAACCCAGGAAAAGAGTTAATTTTAGCAGAATAACAGTAAGCTCCACACCAAGGGGGGGATCAAAAGGCTTAGGCTGAGCTGTAACGTGGAGCTGTTCCCTTGCTGGGTGAGGCGGCACTGGGCCTTTGATCTGTTCTTTTTAGAGCAGCCCTGCCTCTTTTTGGTTGGGACTGTGGAAGGTTCAATAGGCTCTAGAAATTCGGGTCTCAACTTGGTCAAAGGAGGGTCTACAATGCTGGGGAAGGTCCCAAAGGGGGAATCGTTTATCTGCTTGTTGCTGCCGTTTTTGGAAGGGTCCATCTCCATGTACTTGGGTTTGGACATGTTCTCCTTCTCCTTGAGGTGGTTGTTGGATGAGCGGCTGCTGTGGGAAGAGGGCCCTGCCTTGCCTTTCGCTTCATAAATAAAAGACTTATCCATCTCTGGCTGGCAGCACTTGGAGGAGCCGTCGTGGGACCCCAGAGGGGGCATCCCCGTTGGGAGTTTCCCAGACCTGGTTTTAGTGCTAAAAACGCTGGTTCGGATCTGGTTGAAAGAGTCCACACACCCTTCCAGGTCAGAGCTCTGCAGCCTTTTGAGGTCCCTCCCTGCCAAGCGAGGCGGGAGGTGGCACTCCAGCTCCGAGGAGGAGCCCTTGAACTGCTTAAACCAATTCCAGAGGGAGCGGGCCTGGCAGTCGCAGATCCACTGGTTGCCATTGAGGCGCAGGTACTGCAGGGACACCAGGGGGGCCATGGTCTCCCCCGTGAGCACGGTCAGGTTGTTGTTAAACAGATACAGGGTCATCACTTTCCCAAGGTCATGGAAAGAGCGCCGGTGCACCAGGCTGACCCTGTTCTGGTGCAGGAGCAGCCGGTCGAGGTTGATCAGCCCGCGGAAGACGTTCTCCGACAAGCTCTTGATTTTGTTCCCGTGCAAAAACAGGTATGTGAGGTTTGCCAGGTCTATGAAGGTGTCGTCCAGCAGGATCTGGAGATTGTTATCCTGAAGGTAGAGGTACTGCAAGGAGAACAACCCTCGAAAAAGCCCTGTGGAGAGCTCCAGGAGCCCGCAGCGATCCAGGTGTAAGGTGTGGAGGTGAACGAGCCCCCGGAAGGTGACGGGGTTGATGGATTTCAGGTTGGTGTTGTCACTGAGGTCCAGCTCCTCCAGCTTGGTGAGCCCGTAGAAGGCCCCGGGCTCGATGAGGCTGATGTTGTTGGAGTGGATCCACAGGATGGTCATGTTGCGGCAGGAGGTGAAGCTGGTGGCCCTCACCAGGGTTATCCTGTTGTTGTGCAGGAAGATGCGCTGGCTCTGGATGGGGATCTCCGTGGGGATCGCTGTCAGGCCCTGCTGCTGACAGCTGATGGTGATCTTGGGTTCACTGTAGCATACACACGCCCCGGGGCAGGACTCCACTTCTGACTGGATGTTCAAGCAAAGCACCAAAATCAGCAGTTTGCTTCCTAAGGAACGACAAAAATAGTATGGAAATTAGGCAGGGTCATGGAGAGCACTTCTCTTTGCAGTTAATAGAGGAGCCTGAAATGCCCCCACCAAGGATGTCACCAACAACCACAAACAAGAGATGCCAGGGCAGCCCACAATTAAAATGCAGAATTCAAAATGTGATTCTACCACTTAACTCAAGAGCTTAAATCAATGTAGAGTTGTAGAGATGGAGTCCGAGTGCCTCCTCAGCCCTGCACCCTCGGGAGGTGAGGGAGAGCAACCAGCACTATGGATTTGCACATCCAACACCAGCCCTGTTCCCAAGATCTTACCTGTGAGCAAAGGGACTGAATTATGGGCTCTTTCCCCCTGCCATGGGTGCACCTGGCACAGTTCAGCCACTGGGAAAGCACCTGGGATGCACCAGGAAACTCCAGGTCCCATCCCAGCAGTGCCACCAGCTCCTCACTTTTCAGGGCCACTGAACAACTCTTCCAAACAAGCACGTGTCCCCAGTTGCTCTCCAAATTGTGACTTTCCACAAATAATTTTGGACTGATCTGGTCTTCCTGGGAGAAATAACTGTAAGAGGTTCCCAGAAAAACTTTCAGGTCTGACCTGCTGGGGAGGTCTCAGGGCTAAGAGCATCCTTTCCTTCTCCTGGTCAAAACTTTTAGCCACATATTCTTGCTTCCTCTCTCCCGATTTTTTTTTTCCTTTGAACCTGTGCAGCCACAGAGGCAGAGGAGGAAACAGCAGACTTTTCCATGGTGCTGTTGTAGGAGAAAATCACGTGCAAGGCTTGATTCAGGGATCCCATAAAGTTTGTAAGGCAGGAATAGATTCCATATATCCCAAGCATGCAGGCAGCCCATGGGAGCTGGAAACCCCCTCAGAGGAACACTTTTTCCTGGTGATGCCCACCCGCTTCCCCAGGGACTGGGCTGCACTGGAACCGTGAGGAAGCATTTTAGTCCGCCAAATTCCCCAGCTGGGATGCTGAGAATGAGCCTGGAGGGAGGACAGGTACGGACAGAGCATCAAGTCCGGCAAAGGGACCTGGGAGGGTCAGCCTGAACCTCCCGCTAAGGGACCTGAGGAGAGACCTGAGGAGAGACCTGAGGAGAGACCTGCTGTTCCCTGCTCCCTGCAGGGATGAGAGGCAGTGCCATCAGTGCTTTCCCAGCAATTAGCAGCCAGTAATTAGCCTGCTTCCTCCAAAGGGGAGTGAAAATGAATGGGCTCCACTTGGGAAATTCCACATTGTGAGCAGGGACACGAGTGACCCTTCCCAGCTCATCACAGCACCTCTGGCAGAAGGAGAGGTCCTTCCCATCGCTGAGAATCTCCATCTCAGGGACAAGAGTGACTTTGCCTCTGTTGTTGGAGGGTTTTTCCTTCCTTGAACCACTGCAAATATCCTTCAGACTCCTGGATGCCTCCTTACAGACTGAGGTGAAAGAGCAGAGCCCAAAAAGCCCGAGAGAAAAGGCCAGCAGTGTAGAATGGGATGAACTGGGGAGACTGGAGCCACATCCAGCCCTGCCAGCTCCCAAGAGGGAATCCAAAGGCAGTGGCTGCACCTCCCTAACAACCTGGAAGGTGATCACATCAAACACCAACAATAACAGATTAAATCACATGGAGATGTCACCAAATGTTTGCTGAAGGATAACAATTGGAAAAGTCCAGGTGGGAAAGTTGCTTTCCTGCAAGAACAGGTCAGGATCCCAAGTTTGGGCGTCAATCCTGTCAAAATGATTCACCACGTGTGGCCTATAAATCTGTGGTGATCCAAGAGTCCAATACAGGCAGGACACTCCAATATATCATAGTCCATGTGGGAGAAAAACAATACTCAGCATGCAGAGATAATTTGAGGCTGATGTTCTCAGCTGCTGAGCAACCCTGCAAGGTGTTGAGTGCAGTATTGTGACACATTTTGGCTGCCTTGTCATGTTTTGACATGTCACGTCCCATTGCATGAAGCACAGTAACACGAGAGAGCTGAAATTCCTGCTGCAGCCATGGCACACCCAGAGCAGCCTCCTGGGAAATTAAAACGGTGCTGGCGACTCTCTGGCCATTCCTCTCCAGCTGATAATGAAACCCTGTGGGCAGAGAAATGGGACTTTGTGGAGCCTCTTTCTTCAGCTCTGTGATTCAGGGGATGGGGCCGGGGTGACACCGGAGCAGTGGGGTTCACCTCAGGCTGCAGAACTTCCCACCCCAGCAAAACAGCTCGGACTGGGACACCACGGGAGGATCCAGCCCTGCCCAGCAGCTCCTCCCTGCCAGAGCCTGGGGAAAATCCAACCACAACCCGGGTGCATCCCACAGGCCTTGGAAATAGGTGACACAGCAGAGGGAATGCCAAGATCCATTCCCGTGCGAGAGGAATCGCAGTGACAACATTCCTGTCCCAGCTCCAGCCAAGGGCACAACAAATCCATGTAAACACAGGCAGAGGAGGAGGGAACAGGAAGCAGCTGGGCAGGGGACAAACCACAGGTATGAACATCACCCTGCCCTGTGCCACCCCATCCCGACAGTTGCGTGGGAGCACCTCTGGATCATTGGTGTCTGAGTGTGCACAAGTCATCCAGAGGAACTCTCTTCCCATGGGAAGCTCCCAGACAAGGCAGCGAGGTCCTGTCCCAGATGCTGGGTGTGCCCAGGGCTGGAGCACTGCAGCTTCTCCCCAGCAGAGAGGAGCAGAAGGGAAGGGGCACATCCTGCTCTGCTCCACACCACGGCTTTCCCGTCGCTGCCCGATGCCCCCGAGGCTGCCAGGAGCGGTGAGTCAGTGGCACTGCGAGCGGCTGCCAGCGAGCAGCACAGCGAAATTAATTACAGCAGGGCCAGGCTGTGCTCTTTAATTAGGGACCTGGTGCTCATGAGCTGCTCGGATTAGCTCCTTCCACCAAGACAGTTCCTGTCAATCATCCCCCAAAGCCTTTTTCCAGTGACTCTCCTGCCGTGCAGCTCAGCCGTGTCCTGACCGATCCATGACAAAGCCAGCACCCAGCAGCTGTCAGAGTGCCCGGCCAGGGCAGGGCCACAGGGAAGTGCAGGAGTGGATGAAGCCGTGGGAGCCAAAGGTGACCCTTTTGATCCCAGCCAGGCTGGGTGTGCTGTGACAGGGACCCTGCCACGGCTTTTCCCTGCTCCTGCAAGGACCTTCTCCAGTGACTGGTGTCCCAGCAGTCAGTGTGTCCCAGACCACAGCAGCCACCAAGTGCCATGAGCCACACAGACCTTGCACCGGGATATTTTCATTTGTTTGTTTTCCTTGAGCACTGGGTTCAGCTCTGGCCGTGGACTCCTTTCTTTTCCAGGAAAAATACACCCTGCCCTTAGGCCAGAAGTACACGACATATTCAAGGCCAGGTTGGACTGGGCTTGGAGCAGCCTGGGAGAGTGGAAGGTGTCAGGGGGTGGAATAAGGTGATCTTTTAGGTCCCTCCCCACCCAAAGCAGTCTGGGATTCTGTGATTCACTGGTGTCACAGGGAGGAGGGAGGTCAGAAGGTTCCCTGTGTGCCCATTCCCACGAGAACATGCCAAGTTCAGCTCCCAGTGGGGAACTGCAGCATCCTTCCCGAGCCTTCCAGATACAGCCATCCAGAGTTCTGTATGTGCAGTGAGCTCCCACCTCCACTGGACACTGGACCCTCCACCACTGGCTGGACTCTTCCATCTCAGTGCCCATCCCTGAGGAAAAGGCTCTTGCAATGACACCCATCCCCTCATCTCTGTTGAGAAACCGTTCCTCCCTCTTTCACAACATGATTAAAACTTAACTCGATAGTTCCTATCAAAAGCAAAAGATGAAAGAAACTCCAGTACCTGGAACCTCCAGTCCCTCCAAGACTTTGGCTTTGAGTTTAGCATTTGTTCCTCCAGAGCTTTCTTAAAAGCCAGAAAGCTCCTTCAGTCAAATTGCAGCGCTTCCCCTTTGCCATCCCCGAAGTGTTATGACTCATGGAACTGGAAGCAATTAAAGTGGGTCCATTATCTGTCTCCCCGCCGGTCCCCCGGGCCATCGCCTTGTCAAACGTGGCAATTAGAAAGAAAAGGCTCCGGGGGCCTCGAACAGATGCTTTGGAAACTTTTTCAGGAGGCCAAAGAAAGCTGCAATTTGGTGCAGTTTGCAGAGCCACGGCCTCTCTCTGCTGCTCTGCACTCGTCTCTATTGATTTGGAGATATTATAATGTGGCTTTCCTGCAGTGGAGGGTCAATAATCATTAGAATTCTCTCCTGCCTGGACATAAAGGGAGTGCTTTACAATACAAAGCCTTTTGCTGATGCACACAGCATTTTGCCTGTGTTTATAGTACGGGCACACTGGAGCTGCCTAATTCCCTGCTCGGAGTGGGCACTGTTTGAAATTCCATGGGCACTGTTTGAAATTCTGCACTTGGCTGCTCCTGGTGCCTCCTGCTTTGTCCTGTGGCCAAAGGTGGGGCTGTGCCAGGTGTGTGCCTGTGCCAGAGGGAAGAGGGCAGCCCTTCGATGCATTTCAAGCTGAAGGTGAACTGAGAGATCAGTGAGGAAGGAGAACTAGTTTGGAACAGTCTCATCCCAGGCTGGAGTTTCCCTCCCTTCTGCTGTGGAGAGGAAGGATGGAGCATGATGGTGCAGCTGGAGTGGCTGGAGCTGGGAGGAGAGGACAGGGGTTATGCTTTGCCACCACACAAACACACATAGGACAGGCACCAATGTCACAGCTCTGGGGCACTGAGGCCCTGGAGCAGGAACAGAGCAGGTCCCAGCCACCTGCAGCACAGCTTTTGGTGCTGAAGCAAGTCCTGGGGGACTTCTGCATCTCCATGGGGGCCTTGGGGTGTCAGACACCCCTCTGAAGTGGGATAATCAGTGAGGTCACTGCAGTGAGCGAGCTCTGAGGTGCCAAATTGCTCCCCGGGCTCAGCTGCCTGGGTCAGCTCCACATCCAGGAGCTGGAGCTGGAGCCCCAGCTCACACCAAAACTGCCAGCTGCCTAAAAATAGGGAGATAATTCCCTTGGGCATCTGAGGCAGCAGGAATGGTGCTGGCAGGTTTGGCACAGCTCCTCTCTGAGACCTGTGCCCTGCCTGGAGCCAGGTGGGATAGAAAGGCAGCAATGTTTAGGCACCTGAACCCCACCCCTGAGTTCTTCTGCAGGTGCAGCCTCTGCTCCCACATCCTCTGGGACTGCATGCAGACTCATTAACCTTTGGGACTGTGGTGGTCTTCCTTGCCTTTGGCAGCACAGCCCCTTTGGAACACCCAGACTCTGCCCTGAACAGGATTTCAGCAGGAAAAATACCAGCTGTGGTCAGAAATGAAAGGTCATTTCTGTAAAGCATCCAGACAGGGAGCAAGGCAATGGATGTGCCATTTCCTAACTTCGGGGTGTTCATCTTTTCCACCTAAATCATGCTCCCTTAATGTGATTTTTGGACTTCATATTGCAGGGATATTTTGAAGGGAAGAAGGTAAAAACGAGTTATATCTTGTGCAATTGTTTGAATCCATCCTCCCAAACCTCCAGGGGGGTTTGAATGCTGATTCTTCAGCACCACTCAGGGCTGAGCTCCACAACTCATTCCATGAGCTCAGGGCAGCACAAACCTTCCCTGGGACAGCTCCATCATTTCCCAGGACGTGCCAAAACAGCTCCCTGTTCTCAGGGCTCTCCATCCCTGCCAGTGTCTCTCTCTTGCTCCCAATATTTTGGCAGCAGCCTGGGTTTAGCCCAAGAACATTTGGGCAGGGTTATGCTTTTGGTGCTTTGCCAGCGTTTCCTTCAGCACCAGCAGGGAGAGGAAGGAGAAGGTGAGAGTTAACAGTTTGTGTTTCAGCCCATTTGAATGAGAACTTGACAAGAAGCAAAAAAATTAAAATTTCTTCTGTAGCCAGAGGGGTTTCATCCTGCTGAATTTCAAAGGCTTGCTGCAAGGCACAGAGGTGTGAGAGTCTCTCAAAGAAAAGGTCACCAGAACCGTTCTTAGGGGAAAATATCAAGGGATTTAAACCCAGGAGTCATCAGGTCCCTGGTTAACAATAACAATTATCAATTATTACAGCCTAGGAATGCCCTGGAAAGCCAGGAATGGGAAAAGCCCTGGTTCTGATGGAAGAAGGTGACAAGAGCTGCAGGGAGCCAGAGGAGGGACATTTGGGCTGGGCTGACACAGGAGCCAGGAGCAGACCTGGGTGGGAAAGCAAGTCTAAATAACGGGATATTTCCTTTGGCACCTCCTCCACGTTCTGGGCAAACAGTGGCCACACTGAGGCAGAGCTTCCCTGGCTCCTTAGCAGACTATGGAACCTTCTTTCCCTTCTCTCAGGACTTTTCCAACACCTAGGTCCTTGCAGGAATGTTGCTCCAGATGTTTTTACTGCACATCTCTACAGCTTTTCCTCTTTTTTGCAGGGGTGAGAGGCTTGGGATGCAGGGACAGCATGGACTTAGGCAGAGGTGCAGATGGGCCATGGCAGAAGTTCAGATGGACAATTCCAGAGGTTCAGATGGACTTCACAGAGATTTAGATGGACTTTTACAGAGGTTCAGATAGAAAATTGCAAAGGTTCAGATGGAGTTCTGCAGAGTTTCAGGAGGACATTGCAGAGGTTCACAATTACAGAGGGTCAGATGGATTTTTGAAGAGGTTCAGATGTTCTGCTCCATCCCTTAGAGCTCTGCACTCTCCCTGCCACTGCAGGGCTCGAGCTGAGCTTTGCAGAGAGCCCTGCCCAAAGTCCCTGAGCTCACTCTGGTGAGTGGCAGCAGCTCATTCCGAGCCCCTCTCCGTGTTTGTTCAGGGGAGGCTCCAGGCTGGTTGCCAGGTACGTTACTCTGGATTTACAAATGCTGAATTGTAGCTGCCAGCTGGGCTGGGGTTGGGACTCTCAACATGGGTAAAATCATGGCCCAGTTATGGGCCCAAAGTATCCTCTTCATCAGGAATGTTATCACAGCTCCCTGCTGTGCCCAAATGTTCAGATGTCAGCAGGTTGTGAGCAGTGACATCTTCCTGATCCTTCAGCCAATCTGCAGCAGGAGGTCACAGAAATAGCCATGGGATCACAGAATCCCGGAATGGTTTTGGTTGGAAAGGACCTTAAAGCCCACCCAGTCCCAGCCCTGCCATGGGCAGGGACACCTCCCACTATCCCAGGCTGCTCCAGGCCCCGTCCAACCTGGCCTTGGGCACTGCCAGGGATGGGGCAGCCACAGCTTCTCTGGGCACCCTGTGCCAGGGCCTCCCCACCCTCATTGGGAAGAATAAACAAGGACTTGGCCATCCCTACACAGGTTAAAGATACTCAAAATGGTGTTCATGACAGGAGGAACAAACTTTGAGGTTCTTTATTTAGGTATTAAAAACCCGACCTAGTTACCCCCGTTTCCTATGGATAGGCCTAGGAAAATCCATGGATATACCAGGCCATGCTCCAGTGAGTGCTCTTGCCAGTGCTGTGCTCTGCCCCCTCACCTGGTGGGGCTCTCTCTGCCAGTTCAATCAGCAGAAGCACAATTTTCAGCTGTTCTCCTGTAATATGGAATAAGTCTGCATGTTTTCCACCTGTCCCATTTCCATCAGTGCCATATCTGGAAGGGAAAAGCTCCTGACCTTTTAAAGGGAGATGATGAGCTTAAAGTAAAACATGGAGAATTCCTGTGGAAAAGACTCTTAGGTGGGTTTATTCCAGTCCTGGGCTTGACACAGTTCAACCCTGGTCCTTTCCCTGCAGATAGTGCGGGTCCCAGATGCTGCTGCCCCATCCAAACTCCCAGCATTTCCTTTTTCTTCCTCAGAGGTGAACTGGTTTCCCCATTGCATGCAGAACTGTGATCCTTTTCAGGAACATATGAACATGTATGGGGCTGGAATAGCAATGGACATGTTCAGCTCTCCTAAACACATAATACAAAGTCTTGGTCTTGCCTTGCTCCTGGCCCTCTCCAGTGTCCTCTTCACCAGTGTGACTCCAAAAAGTCCCTGTACCACAGCATCAATCTCTGCACTCCATGGAGTACATGGGATTTGTGGGGATTTGGCTTGAAACAGGTGAGTTTGACTTGAGACCTTGCCAGGTACCAAATTCCACAGCAACAGCTGGAGGGGAGGCAAAAATCTCCTGGAGATGCACAGTGCAGGGGACAGTCTGTGACAAAGGCAAGGACCTGCTGTGGAAGTCAGGTGAGAGGCAGAAAATGCCCAGTGCCCAAAGGGAAGGTGAAAGCACACGGCCTGGAAGGTGCATTTGGAGAACTTGAGGCACCCCTGGAGAACATGGGCACAAAAGGGGGAAGAAGTGGGCAGGAAGGCTGCAGGAAAGGGCTAGATCCCTGAAATCCTGCAGGCACATGCTGGACTCTCCAAATCCACCTGAATTCATCTTGGACAACACCTCTGAATAACTGCTGTGACCCTGAGCCACCTCCCAGGGCTGCAGTGGGCACCTGCCAGGCTGGGCTTGGCCATAGTGAGCACGGGGAGCCGAGGAGGAGGGTGGGCACCTTCCTCACAAACTGGGAGAAAGAGATGATCTCTAAGGTGTCTCCAAACCCAAACCATTCTTGGGTTATATGAAACATCACAGCTGCATTTTCTCCAAGTCACAGCCACCAATGGCCATGGTATTGTCACAGCTCTCACAGAATCATGGAATCATGGGATGGTTTGGGTGGGAAGGACCTTAAATCCCATCCCATTCCACCCCCTGATGTGGGCAGGGACACCTCCCACTATCCCAGGTTGCTCCAAGCCCCATCCAACCTGGCCTTGGACACTGCCAGGGATGGGGCAGCCACAGCTTCTCTGGGCACCCTGTGCCAGGGCCTCCCCACCCTCACATGTAGAATTTTTTTCCCGATATCCATCCCTGTCATGCTGGCTTTTGCCAAGAGTCACATGGCTAAAATCCACACCCAGCTGAGTAAACCCAAACCCAGCAAATCCCTAAGAACAAGCCCAGAAAAAGCTGCTCCCTGTTCCCAGTACAGCAGGTGAAGGCTTCATAAGTGGTCACAATCCTCATTTCCATCTTATCCAGATGGGATGCATCCAGCACATTGCATGAGCAGGATCATCTGTGATCCTGCCACCGTTCCATCCCCACACTATGAAGAATGAAGTGAGAAAATATGCATTGTGAATCACAACCAGCTCCTCCAGAACTCAGTATTATCTGTGCCATATTTGTCAAAAACAGGGACAAACAGGTGCCCACAGGAAGGAAAGTCAGGTTCCTGAGATAATTTAGATCTCCCATGCAGCACAAAGTATCTCAGGGATGCTCCAAAACCTTCTTAGGAAAAAGGAGCACTTCCTGCAGCTCCAAACCTGGTGTCGGTGGCTGCTCCGTGTGTGAGTGACTCAGAGAGAGGAGAGGTGAAGCTCCAGATGGAATTTACACCTGCTCCCCTCAGCCATCTGGGACTGCACCCCCTGCCAGCTGCAAATCCCACCCCCACAGCTTCTGGAAGAGCCCCCTTGAAGGAGATAGCATTTTTCTTGTTTTTCCTCTAAAATAACATTTATTCAGTTTTTACTTGCAGCCACAGCATCTGCATCATGTGGAGTGGAGGGATGAAGTTTAGGAAAAGAGCTGGGAAGGAAAAGTTGTTTCAAATGTCCCCCATGGCCTCAGTTTGGTTGTGTGCATGGATGCAGAGTGACCAAAGAGCCCCAAGCAGGACAGGGACAGGGAGAACATTCCAACTTCAACTTCAGACACAGCCACTTTCCCAAAGAACAGCTGGAAATGAAAACAGGAGGGAGCAGGCTGGGGTGACTGGAGATCATATTGCTCTACCCTGCTCACTACTGGTTGCTCCCCTTGCTGAGCCTGGATGACCAGAGCTCTCCAAATTCCCCAAGAACTGTCATCTGGAGCAGTGCAGGAGCGGTGCAGGAGCAGAGAGGCAGAGCCATGCAATGATCTGTGAGGTCTCTACCACGACGTTGCCTTCAGCAAGCTCAGGACATTTCTCATCCTCCCCAGGACACCCAGCCCCTCCATCTGCCTGGCCATGCTCCCTCTCTCCTTTTAGCATCCCTCCCAGCTCCTGGCACACACCTCTGGCTTGTTCTTTCATTCCCAGATAAAGCTGGGTCTGGTTTTAACAAGTGTGTGAATCCAGCCCCCTTGTGTTTCTCAGGTGAATGCAGCTCACTCAGCTACACTCCCCAGGTGAGGAACACCACACCCACAGCTCCATGAATAAACAAATTCTTCTGAAAGCAGGTCCATGAAGCCAACCTAAACAAGGACACAACAGGCTGCTAACGATACAACTTCCCATTTTCCTGGGAACTGGGAAGTGAGCAATGGAGAAAGGACCCTGCAGCCAAGCAGGTCTTGAGCCTCCAGTGCCAGGCTGAGCTGCCCTTATCTCACACCCACCCTGAGATCCCACAGAATTCCACCAGGAATCCACACCAGATTTCCATGCAGAAACCCCTCAGTTCAGCTCCCAGCCTGGAGGTCTCACTACAGCCAGAGACACGACAGCACCTTCCTGCTTTTCATTCCAGGTGGATAAAAACTCCCTGTTCTGCCTCCAGCCTCCCCTCTATACCCAGAACCCGTGTCCATCCATTTCCCCACTACAGGGCATTAAATGTCCATAATCACCTGTTATTCCATGAGGCCTTAAATCAATTTCAGAGCCCTGCAGCTCCCAGCCTGCCGGAGTGGCCCCCATTCCCTGCTCCCGGATGGATGGCCGAGCATTTGGCTGGATTAAAATTCATGGTGTTTCTCTGTTGCCAGTCTCCCAAGCAATTGCAATTGCTCTGCATTAGAGCCTCGCCTTCAGCTTTATTTATCACAGCAAAATCCCAGTCAGCTGCGAACTTTATGGGCAGTAATTTATAGATATTTTCCGGATCATTCATGAAAATAGGGAAATACAGCAGGGTGGAAGCTGAATCCTACAAAGCTCCTGTGCAAGCAGCTTGTTCTGCACTGATCCTCCACCAACAATCACATTTTGAGGATTTAAGCTGCCTGTTTCTTAATCCATTTAATAAGTGTCCATTGATTCAATAGACAGGATATTCTCCACCAAGGAAATCAAGTGCCTGACATAAATCTAAATTTATTATGATAATCCAGATCCATGAGCAGAGGCTGGGGGATTTGTGCACATTTCATACATCAGGACATCATGGGGATTGCTGGCATTGAGGCAATAGGATCAATAAATAATTGTGACAGCAATATCTTTAAAACAATATCACAAAAAAACCCAAGAAGTCGACGGGGCTTAAGAACAGTTTCTGGGAAATTTACCAGTAGAAATTAATGGCATTTCCTGGAATCATAGAATCAATAAGGTTGGAAAACCCTCTAAGATCATCAAGTGTCAACCCAGTAGCACTGTGTTCACCACTGAACCCCCAGGTGCCACATCCACATGTTCTGAAGCATTTCCAGGGTTGGTGATCTAATACTGCCCTGGGCAGCTGTTCCAGTTTTCTTTCGGTATTTTTCTCTGGATTTCTTTGCCTTTGATCCTTAGCTGTGTTAACACCTGCTCTTTCTCCACAGCACAGATATTGAACCGAGCAGCCTCTCCTTACCTCCTGGCCTTTCCCACTTGATGCTTCCAACCAGAGGTGGGTCCTGGCCTTTCCTGCCTCTGGAACTCCTCTGGTTTTCAGATGTTTATAAGGAATCAGAACCAGGGCCTTGTCAGCTAATTCTGGCTGTGCTCCCATGCACAGTCCTTAGAATGGGGCTTGAGCATCTATGTGGGATTGCTGTCCCTCTCCATGACCCATGCTGAAGGATGGTGCCTCATCCCAGATGGGCATCCCTCTCCAGAGATGCTCCTTCACAGCCTCCACAGACAAGTTGCATTCAGGATCATATAAGAGAAAAGATTTCCTCGAGTAAAGGACAATATTTTCTCCTTTCCATGAGATTTATTTTCCCCCAGAACTGGGTATTCCTGTCACCCCTCCATGCCCTGGTGACACGGTCACTTCTTCTTCCTCTCCCACACCAACATCATTTCCTCAGCCCCACACAGCAGAAGGCTGGCCCTGTCTCAAAGAGGGATGTTCATCCCTTTAATTCAGGTTCTTTAATTAAAAGAGCCAAACCATGAACTTGATTGAAGGTAATCATCATCCTATAGCCAGGCCCTGCAGATCTCCCTGGGGTTGGACACTTCCCACCCTGCAGATCCCTCACTCCAGCAGAGCCCTTCCAGTGCAGCAGGACTCATTTCCCCTAAAACTAAGTGCCTGTTAATATTTCATGGGACTAAGTGAACTTTTTTTCCATTTCATTTGCCATCTTTGTTTAATTCACCTCCTTCAGCACGGAAGAGAGACCAAGGGCCAACTGCTGGTGTAGAGGAAATATGAATCATCTCATCAAAGAAATTAAGTAAAGTGAAAAAAAGAGATAAATTGGTCAAATTATGAACAGAAATTACATCAGAGTCACCAAAATGCCACTGGAAAGCTCAATCCTACAGAAGCAATAATGTCAGGCACCCAAATGGCGCCTGATAGGAAATAGATTCATTTACAAGCAGAATATCCCATCTCTTCCAGCCTGGGAAAGCCTCATCTCAACATATTCACTGTTGCTTTCTTTGGGATTTCTCATATGATGCAAGTCTAGGAAAAAGAAGAGTAAATCTTGTGGATTTTAAGACAGAAAAAAACATCTCCTCCTGTTCCCCTGTTCTCTTTTCCCTGGCAAGGTGGAAGCAAAGTCTCCTTTCCCTGGGGAAATCTCCTGTGCAGCTTCTGACAGGAGCACGGACAAGGAGCACAAACCCTGCCAGTTCCAGAGGGCATGGTCCAGACATCACTTCCCAAAAGTGTGCTTTGTGTCAGCCTTGGTTCCCAAACCTCCTCAGTATTCCCACCTCCCAATGCCAAAACTCCACAAAAACTGCCCAGCATACGCTCCCCAGCCTCCTGTGGGGTGTCAGGCCCAGGAGGTCTCACAGGAAAACCAGGAGTACTTTGGAGTGAGGCTCAGAATTCCAAATTGTCCTTTTCTTCTGGAGGTCTGTCTCTGCCATCCCTTCCTTAAGGACTTTTTCAGAGCAAACTCAGCCAATCCTACCTTGACTCCAGAGTCCAAATCCTACATCAACACTCACATCCTCATGAAAATATTTCCTCCCAGGATGTGGATGCTGCTCATTCTGTTTCACCACCCTTGTCCTCTCCCTTCCTATTTTCCTCCTAAGGTGTTATTTGGGGTGACAGTCCCTTCACACACTCCTTTTTCTGAGGAAACAGCCCAAATCCTCTTCCCTGGCTGCGCAGGTGGGTCAGACCCACATGGTGCAAGCACTGGGAAGGTGACACAGCCAGTCAGGGTGACAACAAAGAAACCGTGGGCAAAGTCTGCTCTGACTGTTCTGTGCATATCCTGGGCTGATCCCACAGAGTGCCCACCTGGCCAAGAGAGGGGATTCTGTCCCTCTGCCCCCTCAGGTGAGACCCCCCTGCAGAGCTGCCCCAGCCCTGGGCCCAGCACAGGGAGGACGTGGAGCTGCTGGAGCCAGGCCAGAGGAGGCCACGGAGCTGCCCCAGGGCTGGAGCCCCTCTGCTCTGGAGCCAGGCTGGGAGAGCTGGGGGGGCTCACCTGGAGCAGAGAAGGCTCCAGGGAGAGCTCAGAGCCCCTTGCAGTGCCCAAAGGGGCTCCAGGAGAGCTGGAGAGGGACTTGGGCAAGGGAGGGAGGGACAGGACACAGGGAATGGCTGCCCACTGCCAGAGGGCAGGGTCAGATGGGATATTGGGAAGGAATTGTTCCCTGTGAGGGTGGGGAGGCCCTGGCACAGGGTGCCCAGAGAAGCTGTGGCTGTCCCTGGATCCCTGGCAGTGTCCCAGGCCAGGCTGGACAGGGCTTGGAGCACCCTGGGACAGTGGGAGGTGTCCCTGCCCATGGCAGGGGTTGGAACAAAATAATATTTAATGTCCCTTCCAACCCAAACCATTCTGTGACTCCACTTCTGCAGAGTGTGGTCAGTGGGGGCAGATCCTGTGCCTGCCCACCCTCCCTGTGTCCCCAGCCCTGAGCACTGGTGTCTTTGGCTGGAGGCTTCAAACAGATCTTGGAATGATAACATTCCTCCTTGATCTTTAGTTTTTCCAGCCGACAGCATCCTCTGCTGAAGCCACCATGTGTCCCTCATCCTTAAGGTGTCACTTCCTGAATCCCTACATCCCCTTTATTATCAAATACTCCAGCACTTTTCCCAGCAGTCTTGAGGTCACCTTAAATGTTTTCCATTCCCACAGGCATGGTTTGACATTTTCTAATGGTAAAATCTAGCAGTTATTTCTCCCTCCTCTCCTCTTCTGAGCTGAAATCCAATGGAGGTGACGCATTCCCTGTGCTGGCTGCTGGTGCCAAGAGGCTATTCCCAAGGAATGGGCTAATCCTGGCTTGGGAAGGTCCCTCTGGGGTTTCCTGGGATGGGTTCAGGGTGGGAGTGCCTGATGGCTGGGTTTGTTCAAAATCAAACAGGTTCAGTGTCCGCCTGTTCATCTTCCCTGGCTCTGGCTGGGTCCTGCAGTGTCCCCTCACCCCCAACAGCTGGGACAGCCACCTGTGGTGTGAGGACAAACTTTTCATCAGGGCCTGTTGGCACAGGACAGCAGGGAATGGTTTTAAACTGAAGGGGGGTCTATTTAGTTCAGTTAAAAGGAAGGAATTGTTCCCTGTGAGGGTGGGCAGGCCCTGGCACAGGGTGCCCAGAGAAGCTGTGGCTGCCCCATCCCTG
The DNA here is from genome assembly GCA_013398175.1 of Climacteris rufus. Taxonomy (NCBI): domain Eukaryota; kingdom Metazoa; phylum Chordata; class Aves; order Passeriformes; family Climacteridae; genus Climacteris; species Climacteris rufus. Next base: position 405,605 of record VZRZ01007687.1, read on the forward strand.
GCAGTGTCCCAGGCCAGGTTGGACGGGGCTTGGAGCAGCCTGGGGCAGTGGGAGGTGTCCCTGCCCATGGACTACATGACATTTAAAATATCCATTCTAACCCAAACTGAGGGATGCAGCAGCAGTGAGCAGTGGCTGGGACAAGGGCAGTAGCAAATGTCCCCAGGAGGTCTCAGTACCTGAACTGCAGCTGCCACTGCACTTCTCCAACTCAGCTCAGCTCCCTGAAAAGTTTAGCTGTGAAATTTAGATGACATTTCAGGCACTTTTATGGCACATAAGTTTTGTTGCCACCCACCAGCACGAGGGTGCACATTTTCATCTCCCTGCGTTGATGGACACGCAGGGTTTGCTTGGCCAGCTGGGCATGGGGAGGCTTCCAGAGGTGTCCTGTGGCACCCAGAAGCACAATGTGGTGAGAGATCTGTTTGCTATATCCTTCCAATGCCTGGCTTAAGGCAGAGCCCTTCACCTTCATCCCACATAGCACCAGCCAGCTCGCTCCCGGCAGTTCCTGCTGGACTGGAGGAATGACTACTCCACGCCATTCCATGGAGGAATGACTACTTCTGGCTGCAAGATCCCAACCGAGGCTTAATGTGAAGTGGCTGATGTATGGAGAGGGGGACACGTGCTGTGACAGGCCATTGGGGCCACCATGAGACCCAGACTCATTAGAACTCTCATTAGTGATCTCGATGAGAATGGGAGGAAACAGCAGGTTAATTAAATCTGCCCCTCCTGAGCTGGAGAAGGTTTCAGCATTAGGGGGGATGCATAAATGACAGGGAGGGCCGTGGCAAGAGCTGGCAGATTGTTCTAGGCTGGAAAACTGCTCCTTCTGGGGAAAATGAACCTCCTTCCACCTCATCAGGCTGAGGGGAAAGGCTGGAGATAAAAGAGCCATAAGAGAGGAGCTGCCAGGAGCTGAGATGATGCCTGATAATGAGAGAGGGGAAGGTGGGTTATTGGGAGGGAATCTTTGCTCTGTGCTTGTATTGCCAAATGTTACTCCTTGCCTGGGGCTCTGGGAGCCGATCAGAAAGAATCCAATTATTGTTATTGATCCCTGTTCCAACAGCTTTTTAGGGGCTGATGTTCTTCCTTAACCAAACCAAGTCAAACTTATAGAAATGGATGGAGAAAGAGTTTTACCCACAGGTGAACGTGGAGCAGCAGCTCTGTGCACAGGTGGAAATGTCTGAATTGTGTGTCCAAAGAGCTGGAGAACCCTGGGAAAGGCCAGGAGGAAGCAGTGGCACAGTGAGCTCACAGTGAGCTGTGCAGCCAGTGCTGCCCTCCCAGGAACTCTCACAGGGAGATATGGAAAGACAGCAGGGAAAAACACCTTGTGTGTTCTCTCTGGTTCAAACCTGAACTCATAAACAAGCTGTGCCATGACAGGGTACCCCCTGGGGCAGGATGGTGCCACAAGGACACAGAGCAATGGCACAGCAGGTCAATCCCTGGCAGCTTGCAAAGAGCTGGGAGAACAAACCCAGGAAATTGTGGACAAAATAGTCCCAGCTTAATTTCTACATTGCAGTGGGACAGAGCAACTGGAAGTGTCCCAGGCCAGGTTGGATGGGGCTTGAAGCAACCTGGGACAGTGGAAGGTGTCCCTGCCCATGGCAGGGGGTGGAATTCCATGATTTTGAAGTCCCTTCCAACCCAAGCCAGTCATGGAATTCTGTGATCTGGCTGTAGAATCATCCCTCAGACCAGCACAGCACCACAGGTCAGCGTTACTTGGCCTCCCTTCTGTCTTCCCTCTGCAAGGGAAAGGAAGGAAAGGACACTTGGTGCTCCACAAAAAGAAATATTTCAGGAGATAATGCTTGGGGAAAAGGGGACAACAAAATGTCACCTTTCCAAGGTAGGAATGTGTGTCCTGTGTGTGTCTGTCCCAAGTTCTGCTCTCTGCAGAGTCAGAACTTCACTGGAATCCTTCCACTTAAACCAGCTGCAGTCCGAGTGCTCTCTGAAACCACAGCAATAAAGGACTAAATGACTTAAACCCTTTTCTGAAAGCAGTCACTTCAAACAAGAGGGAGAAGATATGCAAGTCAAATGTAGAAGTCTGACTACTTAAAACAGCTCTTGAAGAGCAGAGACAAGGCAACAAAGCAAGCTCTGAAAAAAAAAGTGTTAGGGCTTGAGAGCAGCACTAATGCACAAAATCAAAGCAATTTCTCCAAGCTGTCAAAATAATTCCTGGATGTTGGGAGGAGCAGACCCACAATCCAAGAAGGAAGGGATCCCTCATGCCTGGGGAGGGGAATTCAACCATTTCTGACAATCACAATAGGAGCGAAGTCCGTGTTTGAAAGGCATTTACAGGAGACTGAGAAGAAAATCTAAATGAGAAAGAGAGAATTGAAAAGCCTTCGCAACCAGGGACACAAAAGGTTTCTGTTGAGATGCTTGTAAGCCTTGGTGCATCTGAGACGTGCAGAAATTAATAAAAGAGTGGTGTAGGGCTCTGATTAAAATAATAAACCTATATATAAATGAGTGGTTGTCAGATCCTGAGCACTCATCTGCATCCACATTGTGTCACCACTGATGAGATCTTGGCCAGGCACAAGCAACTCAGCACAAGAGTGAAATTAAATACAAAAGGCATGAAATCAGCATTTCTGACTTTGAGCTTGTTGTAAACTCCCTAATCTGAGAGGAGAAGTCCTCAGGACAAGAGGGATAGACCAAAGGGCTTCCACTGAGCTCTGGGTTGGTGTGGAGCTCCTGCAGCGGGGCCAGCGGAGGCTGCGCAGATGATTCAGGGCCTGGAGCCTCTCCCTGCCCAGGAAAGGCTGAGGGAGCTGGGGCTGCTCAGCTCCAGAGGAGCCCCAGCTGAGAGGGGCCCTCAGGCCTGGCTGTCCCTGTGTGCAGGGAGGGCTCAGAGCAGGGCCCGGGCTCTGCTCCGGGGGGCCCAGCAATGGCCCCAGAGGAACGGGCAGGGACTGATGCCCAGGGAGCTCCCCCTGCACAGGAGGCAGAACTTCTGCCCTGGGCACTGCCCCAGCCCTGCCCAGATTGTCCAGAGAGGCTGTGGAGTCTCCTCCCTGGGGATATTGCAGAGCCCTCTGGACACAGCCCTGGGCCCTGTGCTCTGGGATGGCCCTGCTGGAGCAGGGAGGGGGCACCAGTGACCTCTGTGGTCCCTCCACTCTGGGATCCTGTGACTGTGATATGGGAGACACTGAGAATGTGTGGCACTTTAAAAACACATTTATTGGGCCTTGATGATCCCACCCAGCTTTCCACACCGGTGGGATTACAGCTAAAAGGGCACATCCCCACCTCTGCCTGTTCCACATTTCCCTCACCCACTTGAGGTGTGGAGATCAGCTGGAGCCCAGGATAAGTTTTCCATCCCTCACCCCGTCCCTGGGGACTGTCTGGAATGACATCCAGAGGGGAGGAAAGGTGTCACAGCCCTGCCTGAGATCATTACCAACATTTGCATGAAGGACCAACCTTTAAGAGGAATGGTCTGAGCTGACCTTCAGCTGAAGTCCCTGACCCATTATCCCCAAGAGGAAGGACAAACAATGTGACATTTCAGAGCACGGCCTCTGCGGCGACTCTGACATTAGAGAGAGAAAACAGCTGCAGACTGCAGGAAAAGTTTACATCAGCTCCAGAAACCTCAGCTGGCTGAAACAACCAGGGCTGGTGCCATCCCAGTCACAGTCACAGCACTGGTGTGACACTCTGGGCTCGGGAAGAGCTGAGCTGGGGACGGTGGCCAAGCACAGCACATCACAAGCAAAACCAGATGTTGGTGGGCTCGTCCCTAAACAAAAATTGAGATGTGAATTGAGATATTCTTGCATATGAAGAGAACTAAATGTTTTAGACATCTTTAACAGCACTGAGTCTGTGGGCACAGCATGGGAGAGATCCTAGGGAAAAGGGAAGGCTGGAAAGCAAAGCCCCTGTGTTCTTTTAACAATCAAGACCCTCTTAGGATGATCAGCTGAAGCTCTGTTACAGTACCACAGGAGGCTAATGAGGTATCACACACACAGTGGCCAAACTCTCACAACTGCCCCACACCTGCCCAGAGAGAAGAGCCATCCCTCAGGTGCACATAAATCCTGGGAGCAAATCGCATGTACAGGTTAAAAATCACCAGTTTCTTGCAGAAGACAGCACCAAGCATCAATTCATGGTGATTATGCTGATGCAGGAGTGTCACAGCACAAGGAGAGGCTCCTTCACAGACCTGGTACCCGATGAAACTGTGTCTACCTGCATTCCCAGGCAAATTCCCAAGCCTAAAGCTGTGCCTGTGCATCCCTGAGCATCTCAGTGGATGGTGAGAAGCTCCAGAGAAAGGGGGGCCACTCAGGCACAGGACTCTCCAGCTCGCAGCCACATTCAAGTGGATTCAAAAGAAGCTGATGAGCTCGTGGAGGGCTGGGTCAGGAACCTTGGCTGGAAGGAGTGAAAATTGAAACAGTTCTGCTGTGACAAATACAACAAGAGCTTGCAAAAAATAAGGCAGGAGATGAACTCTAGAGCAGGACAGAGAGCAGAGGGAGAAAGTCTATTTCAGGCCCTGCTCTGAGGATGGTTCCTGTATCTGGCATGACACAGCTGGGAATTAAAAATCAGAACTGCTCTCCTGAGAAGGGAGGAGGAAAAAGGGCTCCTTCCCCTCCTGCATGCTCCTGCTGTCCTTTGTTTGCTCCCTTGGGATCCCTGCATGGCTGGATGCATCTGGGATTGGAAGGAGAAGCTGCAGAGCAGCCCTTCCCTGCCACCTGCCCTCCCCTCACTAGTCCATCACTCGGGGTGGCTGCTGGCAGCATCCTGGACCATGGTTCTCCTGCCTCTGCCTTGGCTCCCACGTCTCCTTCAGCCTCATGGCAGGAGCACAGGCAGGGGTCACCCTCAAGCTGCCAGGAATTATTTGGAGTTCATTCCTTGCTGATGTCTGCTCCACCCAGAGCACTGCATCCAGCCCTGGCTCCAACATCAGAAGGACCTGGAGCTGCTGGAGCCAGTCCAGAGGAGGCCATGGAGCTGCCCAGGGCTGGAGCCCCTCTGCTCTGGAGCCAGGCTGGGAGAGCTGGGGGGGCTCACCTGGAGCAGAGAAGGCTCCAGGGAGAGCTCAGAGCCCCTTGCAGTGCCCAAAGGGGCCCCAGGAGAGCTGGAGAGGGACTGGGATGGAGGGACAGGACACAGGGAATGGCTTCCCACTGCCAGAGGGCAGGGTCAGATGGGATGTTGGGAAGGAATTGTTCCCTGTGAGGGTGGGCAGGCCCTGGTACAGGGTGCCCAGAGAAGCTGTGGCTGCCCCATCCCTGGCAGTGTCCCAGGCCAGGTTGGATGGGGCTTGGAGTAGCCTGGGACAGTGGGAGGTGTCCCTGCCCATGGGGGATACCATGGATGAGCTGTAAAGTCCCATTCCTCCCAAACCATTCCATGAGCCATCCCAGTCCCCACCTGCAAGGCAGTGCCACTGGGACTGACAGGTGATGAAGATCATTCATTGCAGCCCGAGCTCCTGGGGACAGGAATATCCTGCATGAGAACACCCCAAACACCCAACAGCAGCCCTGGTGCTGCATCCCTGCAGGTCACTGTGCCTGGGTCACCCTCCCTCACCCAGGGCTGAGAAGAGCAATGAGAATCACTGACTTCAGCACCTCTCATGCTGACTGAATCCCTCAGCAGCTCTAAGACTGCATCACATGGATGCCACATCCCCTAAAAACAGCAGGAAGGCAGCTCTGCATTATCCAGCAGGGTCGTAAGGCTCAGCACTCTGGAGCTGGGGAGCTGGGGCTGCGTGGGTGACCTTGGTCACCTGGTGTGTTCCAGTTTGGGCACCCAATAGAGCACCCTTGGTATGGAGAAATAAAGAATAAATACTTGAGTGGAACGGTGTCAGGCCCTGGAGAGCGGGCGGTCACCAAGGGTTTGCCATCCTAAGACATCCTAAGGTTTTCCAAAGAGCTGCTTTGCTGCTCCTGCAGCCTCTCCTTGTGTTGAACTCTGGCTCTTGCTCCCCTTTCTTCACCCAGAGCTGCCCCAGCCTTGGGCAGAAACCAACACCTGGCTGCAGGTACAATTCCTTGACATTACAGACAAGAGGGAACTCTGGGAGGCTTTTAAACCAGCAGAATTCAGAGAAGGAGCTCCAAAATTCACCTGTGGTTTCCTTGACAGAGCCTGACCCACAAGATGACTTCCCCAAGGGAGATTATAGAGCTGTCACTCACTGCCACAACAAGAGGGAAATGACGGGATGGGGCTGCTGAGGAGTGTGCTGTGCTCCTGTGGGACATGGGCTGCTCTGATCCCTGGCTACCTCCTCACTTGGACAGGAGGGAAGGCAGGGGAGGGGGCAGGAGCCCCATCTGAGCTCAGCCCAAACACAGGGGAGTGTGTGGGCACTCCCACGCTGCAGCTCTTGCTAAATTTCAGGGTTTGTCGCTGATCTCATGGCTTCAGCAAATATTTCCAAGTCCCAGCTTCTGGACTCAGGAGCTTGTCACAACTTTCTTTATAATGTTTTTGGTTTTTTTCCTGGCAAAGAAGATAAAAACATAAACTTGTCTAACTACCCAAACCTCGGGAAGAAGGAGGGGTATGGAATACCCCAAACTCTGTTCTCTGGGAATCTCCTTCCCTGCTCCGGAGGTTTGCAGCTGCTCTTTGCACACAGGGTGGATGAGGAAAGGCTCAGTGACACATCCCTGAATCACATCACCCCTGGAGTGAACAATAGCCCTTCCCTCAGCAACAGGGCACCATTTTCCATGATCTTCTGATGTCAGCTGGGCTCCAAGCAGGGCAACATGGAAAGAACTGAAGAAGGGCTCAGAACCAAAGCCTGAGCACACACAGTGCTGGGGAGGATGGCTGGAAAGGACAGAGGATGGTTTGGAAGGACAGGGGATGGTTTGGAAGGACAGGGGACGGTCTGGAAGGACAGGGGATGGTTTGGAAGGACAGGGATTGTGTGGAAGGACAGGGGATGGTTTGGAAGAACAGGGGATGGTCTGGAAGGACAGGGATTGTGTGGAAGGACAGGGGATGGTCTGGAAGGACATGGGATGGTTTGGAAGGACACAGGATGGTTTGGAAGGCCAGGGGATGGTTTGGAAGGACAGGGGATGGTTTGGAAGGACAGGGATTGTGTGGAAGGACAGGGGATGGTTTGGAAGGCCAGCAGGGAGGGAGAATGATGCTGACAATCCTCCCACACAGGCTCAGCCCGGCCCGAGGGCTCTGATTTACAGGGTTGTGCCTTCTGGGGTGCAGATGACCAATAAGTGCTCGTCGATTTTAAGAAAGCCCTTGTGCTTCGCAATAACTCAGCACTGATTGCCCGCATTTCCTTAAAAGAGCTCATTTAGGGTTGATTTAAGCAGTCCTGGGGCGGGCAGGAGCCGAGAGGTGATTTACAGAGCTGGTGTAGCCACGGAGGCAGCGCAGGCTCTCCTGCCTGCAGTGTGGGATTGCCGGGAGAATGGAAGGGGCCTGGAGGAGATCCATGGGAAGGATAAATTCTTTTCCCCCCTCTTTGAGGGTCAGCAAGCACGGATTTGCTGAGCAGCACAGGTGCCAGAGGTCGGGTGGTGTTTGCAGCTGCGTTTCACCACTCTGGTTTGGGGGAGGGCACCTGTCAGTCTGGGCTACAGACTCCGGGACAAGCTCAGCTGGGAAACTGCAGTTCAGGAAGAAACACCATGCTCTGGACTCCACTGAGTGAAAAGGTGACCTGCAGAGAGTTCCAAACGGTCAAATGAATGTCCCTGGACAAGGAGATTGGATGCACACAGGGGCTGATCCCTCCTTTATTTTGAAGTGACATTCCTGCAAGGGCCTCCAGTGAGGACCTGTGGACCCTGAGGAGAGGAGGTTTTGCCCCCCTGTTTTGCAAACCCTCCTCTCCCTTGTCTCTTGGCTCTGCAGGGAACTATGGACAGCCTTGGAAGCAGAGGCTCAGGAATGTGGGTGGGCAAAGGCCTGATGGGTTCCCCCATCCCTGATCACTGCAGGACATTTCTGCTGAGCACCAGACCTGTGACAGAGCTATCTGACAGTGACAGGAACTGTCCAGCTCTTCCTTCTCACCCACAGCCACCACGGAGCACAGACATCCCCAGGAGCTGCCTGGCAGGTCCCTGCAAAGCTCCTGCCAAGAAGCAGAAAAGCAGGAATAATCCAAACTTTTAATGACACATATCCTAGTTTTGTAAGTGTGCTGCCTCTTTAAAACACTGCCTGATATTTCTGTACATCCCTGTCTGGAAGGACTGGAAAAGAAATGTGAGAAGAGAAATAATGAGGAGAAAAGGATCAATTTAGGAATGAGCAGAATGGGGAGATTCTGCTGTGTTTCCCTCCCTGTGCTGAGTCCCCCTCTCCATTACTGCCCTCTCAAATTGGGAGCAAGGCCAGAAAACCAAGGAGTTGCTCCACGTGTGCCCCAGCGAGGCACAGCAGAGAATCAGTGTCTCTCTCTCCTGCTCATTGATCCCTACCCTGGAGCCTTGTCTCTGATTCCACCCTGGATGAGGGCTGGAGAGCTGTCAGAGCAGGCCTGGTTTCCATAGCAAACCCAATGTTTTCAGATAGAGAGGCTCAGCCCTGCACGCAGCAGAGCTGGAAAGAAAAGCATTTATTCCCCCACAAGCATGAAGGACATGGAGAACTCTAATGCCATGTGTGGTTTAGATTCCATGAGCTTCTTCAAAGGAGGAGCAGCCTGTGAGCCAGGGCCTGCTGGCAGCTCTTCTCTCCAGCTCTGTCCATGGATGGAAGCTGGTGCGATCCCCAGCCGAGCTTTGCTCCCACTTTAGGGTTTGTTGGTCTCCCGAAGGACCCGAGGCTGTGCCCAGGGAGGAGGATGTGCTGCTCGTGCCCGTGGGCACTGCTGGGGAGCAGAGAGGGAAACCTGCCAAGGGCACAAGGGAGTGAAGGCACCAGAACCTCTTGGCACATGTGTGAGGACAGAATGGATGGGAGATGGAGATGGCCAAGGTTGCTGCATCCTGTGGGAGGCAGGGAAGAGAAAACAAGGTCCAGACACATGGGATGGAGAGTCCTGGAAAGCAGCCAGGCAGGGGCTGGGCATTATCAGGGCTACGAAAGGGGAGAACCCATGGATTATGTGGGTGGGACGCTCCCGTTATGGCTCTGCTCTGCCCCACCCTGCTGCCAGGGAAGCTGAGGCTGCCCTGCCGCGGTTCCACTGCCCCACAGCACCCGAGGAAGCAGCACAGGGGCCACACTCCCCCTCCAGCATTTCAGGGTCCGAGTCACCCTCCAGCATCTCTGCTTCTCATGGAAAGCTGATGGTTGCCCAGGGCCATGCCCGTGGGCTTGGGTCTGGCTCTGCACAGCTCCATGGAAAACAGGAGAGGACACTTCCCACATCCATCTCCCCACACCCAGATCCAAGCACCAACCAGCATTTGGCGTTTCCTGCAGCTGATCACTGTTGTGATTCTGCTGTGAGAATCCAAAGGGGTGTTATTTCATCTTTTCCCACTGCCATCACGATTATAAACTGCTTTAGAATTACACCCTTGCTCCCAGCAGCTTGAGTTCTCCACTAAGGATGGTGCTGCAGAGGGCTGGGAGGGAACACTTGTTTGGCTGACAGAGGAGAGGGAGAGGGATTGCTTCCAAGGACATAAAGGCTTTCAGAAAGCGATGGAAATCATCTCTCTGCTCTTCTCTGGATCCCCAGCTCACTTCACACACCGTGTGCCAGTCAGTCCCTGCGGTGTCCCCTTCAAGGCTTCGGGGACTGGGAAGAGCTGGAGGGTGGTGGGGACATCTTTGCCTGCAAAGGGGCAGGTTCCACACTCCCAGGGGCATGTGGGAATCCATCCTTTCCTGGATTGGTCCTTGCCATGAAGCACTTGACCTCCAGGAGCAGAAGGATCACCCACCCAGCCAGCCCTGCCTCAGAGCAGAGGTGACAGTGCTGTCCCCTGGGCAGGGAGGGCTGAGTCCCTGTCCTCCAGAGCAGGTTCCTGAGCAGAGCAGGCCTCCATCCCTCCTCCAGATGGAGAGATCTGCATTTGCAGCAGACATGAAATCCATAGAAATGATAAAAAAGAAAAACTGTGCTGCAGCCATAAAGCTCCTTCCCTCAGCCAGAGCCCCTGGAGTGCCCGCGGTGGCAGGGCCATTGTCCAGGCCAGGAGAGGTGAGGACGAGCACCCAGCTCTTCCCGTGCTGGATTCTCATGCAGAAAGGCACCAAAGTACTGGGAATGTGCTGGCAAGAATTCCATCAGTCCCAGCTCCCCCGGGGCTTTTCCTGGCTCTGGAAAGGCCGGGCACAGCTCGGGGCCGAGCGTTCTGCAGGTGGCAGGGAACGCTCTGTGTCCCAGCGTGCTGCCAGCACCGTGCCCAGCTGGGCACAGGCTCCTCCTGCCCCCTGAGCCCCAGGACATTCCCGTGCCCGTGGGAGGTGGGAACAGCCCGTGCTGCAGCCCTGTGCCCAGCCCCGCTCCATGGCTGTGAACAGGTGCAGAAGGAGAATTCCAAACTCATTTCCAAACACTGGCTGGTTAAGGAAAGGCAGTGAAGGAGGGAAGATGCTCTTTTATGTATTAATTACACATCAACTAATTTGCTGTAGAGCTACACCAGCAGCACATAAAGAATTACTGCATTAATTAGGGAGTAAATGACCCCGAACCCATCCCTGACAGTCTCCCAGCCATTTGTTACCAGCAAGGAAAAGCCCCAGATTTCATTACAGAGCAGAACAATGAGCGACCACACACTCAGCATTTCAGCATTCCCCTGCCAAAGCACAGGGAACTGCTTTGTCCCACTGGAGTCAGCCAGAGCTGCTCCATATAATGCTCCCAGCATCTCACACCTTTGATTTTGGGACCAAGCTATTTTTCCTCCAGCTGAAAATATCTGCAGCAGCACATCAGAGCAATGACCAGGGGCAGCTTTCACTCTGGCACAGCTCATCCCCAGCCAGAGCCCCAGCAGCCTGTGCATTCTTAATTGACAGAATTAGGAAGCTTATTTGAAGAATACTTGAGTCCTCAGAGTCTAATTTCCTGCTGTATAAATAATACATCAGCAACAGCAGGCTCCGGGAAAACCAAATAAATAAATAAATAAATAAAAATAAAAAACTAAAGAGCCCAGATGAATATTCCAGCTTCCATCACACTGTGAAAAATCCTTTGCAGAGGCTTTTCACAATAGCTCCCGACTGCATTGTACCATTTCTCGCCTTGTCTGATTTAACCAAGGGGATGGGAGCTGAAAATTATACTTGGGGGCCTCGCTCTGCAGGCGTGATCACACCTTGTGATGAGCACAGCCAGAGCTGGGCTCGCCAAAATAAACACTGCAGCCTCCCAGAGCCCAACCTTCAGCTGCACAGCCAGGGAAACCACCACCAGCATGCCCAGGAGACCCCCCAGCCCTCCTGCCATGGGCAAAAGGGCTCATGACAGCAAAGCACCATAAATTTCCCACCAGTGCCAGCTCCCAGTTCAGCCAGAGAATCCCAGACTGGTTTGGGTGGGAAGGGACCCTAAAGCTCATCTTGTTTCACCCTCCTGCCATGGGCAGGGACACCTTCCACTGTCCCAGGTTGCTCCAAGCCCTGTCCAGCCTGGCCTTGGACACTTCCAGGGATGGGGCATTCCTTCCTATGGCAGCCCAATGGCTGGCACAGCTTCAGGACATCACACAGCAAGTGCTTATGTGATTGAAATCCATATTCCTGGGCAGGGGTGGGATGAGAACTGCACAGGCATCTGGAATTTGGGCACATCACTGCTTTCTGTGGCTGAGTTTACAACTGCAAATGCCCTCAGGGGTCCAGCTCCAGGTCCAGGGTGACACGGCACTCTGGACTATCATGTTGGAAAGTGCTGCTCTGGTGTCCCTGGACCACTCCATGCCCCAGCATCACCCCATGCTCCCATGTTCCACCTGCACATGGAATGATCTGCACCACAGCTGAGCAAAGCCACACTCGGCAGCTGCCACACAGACTTATTCTGAATTACTCAGCCCTGGCTCCTCTAGGTTTTGATTTCATTCTTGCTTCAGCCCCACTCTGCTCTGCAGACACTGCTGAGAGATGCAGGGAACCATAGACACCATGGAATCCTGGAATGGTTTGGGCTGGAAGGGACCTTACAGCCCATCCAATACCACCCCTGCCATGGGCAGGGACACCTTCCACTGTCCCAGGCTGCTCCAAGCCCCATCCAGCCTGGCTTTGGACACTTCCAGGGATGGGGCAGCCACAGCTTCTCTGGGCACCCTGTGCCAGGGCCTCCCCACCCTCACAGGGAACAATTCCTTCTTAACATCTAATTCAGATGTCTCTGATTTAAATTCAAAACCTTTCCCCCTTGCTCTGCCACTCATCCCTGCAAAAGCAGCTTTGCCATGTCCTGCAGACTGAGAAGGAATCAGATCTGTGAGAGGCTAAAAGGAATTGAGAAGGGGAGCTCCAGGACTCCATCGGAAGCGTTTCCGCAGCACAAATATTTGTATTCCTCTGCTGTGGGATTTACAAGCACACACTCGACTCCAGCAGGGAGAGCCTGCAAACACAAGTGAGGTTTCTGTGTACTCACCACTTGCTCCTGCTTTCCTCCATCTCCCTCGTGTTATCTCAGGTTTGTTCTGTGCCTGACCCAGGGAAATGTGGTTTCTGCCAGGAGAGCTCGTCACTGGGTGCTCTCAGCAGAGGCAAAGCAGCCCAGGAAGAGGGACCACACAGAGGAGATTGGGGGGCCTGGCTGCAGTGTAACCACTCAGACTCATAGAATCATGGAATCACAGGGCCATTAAAGTTGAAAAAGCTCTCTGAGACCATCACGTCCAACCATTCCCCAGCACTGCCAAGGCCACCGCTGCCCCGTGTCCCCAAGTGCCACATCCACAGGGCTGTGAAACCCCTCAGGGGATGGGGACTTCACCATGGCCCTGGGCAGCTGTGCCAGTGTCTGACCACCTTTTCCACAAATAAATTTTCCCAAATATCCAAACTGAGCCTCCCCTGGCCCAGCCTGAGGCCGTTCCCTCTCCTCCTGTCCCTGTTCCCTGGGAGCAGAGCCCGACCCCCCTGGCTGCCCCTCCTGGCAGGAGCTGTGCAGAGCCAGCAGGGCCCCCTGAGCCTCCTTTGCTCCAGGCTGAGCCCCTTTCCCAGCTCCCTCAGCCCCTCCTGGGGCTCCAGCCCCTTCCCAGCCCCGTTCCCTGCCCTGGACACCTCCAGCCCCTCAGGGTCTGTCCTGTCAGGAGGGCCCAGAGCTGCCCCAGCACTGGAGGTGCCCCAGCAGTGCCAGCACAATGGGAAGTGGAGGGACATTCCCAGCTGTGCTGTGCAGAGCCCTGGGGTCCCATGCAGGGATTTGGTGGGACATAGGGACAGAGGTGCCAGGCACCCTGAGCCCATGGTGCACCCAAGCCTTGACGCAGTGTGGGGAGCACAGCCCTGGGTGCAGCCTGATGCAGACACCTCCATCGCCACAGGAACCTCACGTACACAATCACTGGTTGGAAAAGAGCTCCAGGATCATCGAGTTCAACCTTGGACCAAACACCTTCAGCTCCCTCTCCACCAGCATCCCCACAGATTCCAGGAATTCCCCTTGTTCCCAGCTGGCAGAGTGGAACAGGCAGGGCTGTGTGGAATGGAGCTGTTCCTGTCCCCAGCTTTGCCTCAGAGCAGTGGCCACGTCTGCACCTGGGAGAGCTGAAATGTGGAGCATACGCAGACAAAGGGCCCTGTTAGAGCCAGCGCTGCCGATAAATAATTCATGGGAGAGAAGTGGGGAGTCTCCAGGGAGCCAGCGCAGGGATCTGTGAATCTGGATGAGTTTGCAGTGCTTTAATTATGCAAATTGACAAATGTCTCTACACTGAGAAATTCTGCTAGTCCTGCAAAAGAGCAAGAGCTGGAAAATAGCAAGAATTTCCCAAGGCCGTGTGCCCAGCCAGCTGCCAGCCACAGCTGGCAGGGGGGGGCCTCACCCAGGCCCCTCTGGAGCTTGCTCTGGTCCTTGGAAGGGCAGCCAGGAGCATCCCCCATGCAGGAATCAGGGGACAGCGCCTCAGCTCCACCTGCTCTGCACAGCCATGGCCTCGGACCCTCTCTTGCTCCAGCACCTTTGTTCCAGCTCTGGGAGAGGGAATGAAAATCCAGCTCAGGGCTGTTGTGGGATCACAGATTTTGATTTCATAGAATCACAGAATCATGGAATATCCTGAGCTGGGAGTGACACACCAGGATCATCCAGTCCCACCCCTGTCCCTGCACAGACACCCCAACAACCCCACCCTGGGCATCCCTGGCAGTGCTGTCCAAACGCCCCTGGAGCTCTGGCAGCCTTGGGGCCGGGACCATTCCCTGGGGAGCCTGGGCAGTGCCCAGCACCTCTGGGGGAAGAACCTTTCCCTGATCTCCAGCCTGAGCCTCCCCTGGCACAGCTCCAGCCATTCCAGGGTCCTGTCCCTGTCACAGAGAGCAGAGATGGAGCTGCCCCTCGGTGAGGTGTGACCTCAGCCTCCTCCAGTCCTCCAGAACATTCCAAGTGCCCTTGGAGTCCCCCTGAGCCCTGCACCAGTGGAACCGAGCACCCCAAGGATGAAGGACCCGCAGCTGGGATGCTCTCCTGTGCCCAGGCACATGCAGGGACAATCCACCACGGCTTGGAGAAGCAAAGCCTTGGTGTGTGAAGGAGACCTTTGGAAAGCAGAGCCTGCCGTGGCACCTCGATGGGCCAGGCAGAAACCGGGCAGAGGAACCCGAATCCAGGGCACCAGGGGCTGGGATGTCCCCAGCAGCAGCCAGCCCCTTGCCCCCTGTGGAAATCTGCTCCGTTCCAGAGCCGGCGTCCCCTGGGACCCCAGAGGTGCCTCCGCCCTGCTCTGCCCAACGCCACCTCTCACCAGCAGGGTTAATCAGGTGCCTCATCCAGCCTCAGGATCACACCAAGGACTGGGCAGAGAGCACAAGGATGGGCACAGGGAATTCCATCACAGACAAGGGCATCTTGGGCCCTGGGTCTTAAGGAAGAGGATGGACTGAGGGCAAGGACACTGCTGTCCCTGGTCCCCCCGGCTCTGCGTGCTCAGGGCTATGGGACACAGCATCCCCTTCCTGTGCTGGCTGCTTGCAGACCCCAGTTTCTCCCTGCAAACCCTTCACCAGATAGTTCTGATACCCCCACTCCATATTAACTGTTAAAGGTTTCCTTTCTGAAAACTGACTTTTCCCCAGTTTTGAGGAAAAATATTTGATTTTCTCTCAAAATAAGCAGTCCTCTGTTACCCGAAGCCAGACACTTTCACTGAAAAATTAACACTGCTTCTGAATTATTTTTGTGCTTGTCTCTTTGGAAGAAAGTGGGAGAAGGAAGGATGGGAACTGTATCATTGAAAAAAAATGGGGAAATGTCAATGCAAACAGTATTTCATGCAGAAACGCCTGCTTTGATTGAAAATCCATTTTCTTGCAAAATAAATTTTTCATGAAAACTGTGTCAGTGCCAGATCCAAAGAGGGACAACCTGGAGTGGAGACAAGCCACCTTGTTCCTCTGATGCTGATTTATGCCAGGCTGTCTGGAAGCAGGAGCTGGTGGCAGCTGCCTTGACCTGTCACATGCAGAAAATGTGGTTGAATCTCCCCATCCCAAGGCAAAGAGACTCTGGAATTTGCTCAGGTTCTTCCCAGCACTTTGGTGTCGTGTTACTGGATGCACTGATGCCTTTCTCAAACCATCCCTCACATTTTTGGGAGGCTGATGGTGGGGCAGTATGAGGGCAATGAGATGAGAGGTCTGTTCAGGGTGATCTGCTCTGGTGACACGGGGTGACACAGGTCACAGCAGGACTGCTGGGGCACAGCCCTGCCCACAGGGTCCCCAGTATTCCTCAGAGGGCTCTGAGAGACATGGAAAAAGTGGCATTCCCAAAATTACTGCGCTCCACGCGGCTGCAGAGCAACTCCTCTGAGGCTGGTCCCTTTCCCAGTGCTCCCATCCTCGTGTGGATGGAAAAAGCTGCTCATGACCACCCCTCAGGGCTGCAGCAGTGTGTGACACATCCCGTGTGACACGGCCCTCTCTGCCAGTGCCTGTGGAGATGTTCGATCCCAGCAGGACAAGCACCAGGGCCCTCCAGGGCTGGGGATGCTCTGGCACCAGCTCTGTGCTGCGGGCAGGGTGCTGGCAACTGCAATCTCTGTTTTCCAGACCCCCTTCCCTGAGGGCTTCTCCAGCAGCTGCTGCTGTTGTGAAGAACCATCGCTCACTGCAGGCTGGGCTCACATCTGTCACCAGGTCACAGCTGGAGTTTTGGAGGAGTTCTGGAGTTGTTCTGGAGGAGCAGGATCTGCCGACTGCCCTGCTCCTCCCACAGGAACCTCTGGACAGGGAAGAGCCAGGGGAGAGCTCACAGCTCCAAACAACCCAGGCATGGTCACTGGAGCTGCTAGTCCCATGGAGAACAGGGAACAGAGACCTTCAGGCACCGTGAGACGTCTCAAGTCCTGTATTTAGTTCTGGCCCCCCCACTTCAAGAGGGACACTGAGGGGCTGGAGGTGTCCAGGGCAGGGAACGGGGCGGGGAAGGGGCTGGAGCCCCAGGAGGGGCTGAGGGAGCTGGGGGGGCTCAGCCTGGAGCAAAGGAGGCTCAGGGGGCCCTGCTGGCTCTGCACAGCTCCTGCCAGGAGGGGCAGCCAGGGGGGTCGGGCTCTGCTCCCAGGGAACAGGGACAGGAGGAGAGGGAACAGCCTCAGGCTGGGCCAGGGGAGGTTCAGCTTGGACAGCAGCAGGAATTTCTCCATGGAAAGGGCACTCAGGCCTTGGCAGGGGCTGCCCAGGGAGGTTTGGAGTGCCCATCCCTGGAGGTGCCCAAGGAATTCCTGGCTGTGGCACTCAGGGCTCTGGGCTGGGGACAGGGTGGGGATGGGCACAGCTTGGACTCCATGGACTGGGAGGCTTTTCCAGACTCAGGGATCCTGGGATTCTGTGATCAAGAACTGCACATGAGAAAGTTGTTCTGGGCACAAACCCTCTCTGGTGATCAACTCCCATACCCTGGTTATCCATGGCACCTCCAGATGCCAAGAACCATACATTGGCTATCCCTGGACCTCCAAGCAAAGGTTTGGATACCACAGCATGCCAGCAGCTCCAGGACAGCTTGCAGGAGCCTCGACTGGATTTGGGCAATTCCTGGGTAGATTTTTGGGTGCATCTTCAGGTTTTGCCACTCATCTGCCACAGTCATGAGATCTGGGAATGCATCAGCTCCAACCACCTGACCAGCTGCCCTTGGTAGGGAGCTGAGAGTTCCCCTCTGCCAGCAGGACACACGTCTCTGTGTCCCAGAGAGCACAAAGGGACCAGAGCTTCTCCCCAGGGCATGTCCAGCCCTAGACCTGCCACAAGAGTGGAGGGACACAGCATTGTCCTGCTGCAGGACAGACCTGCTCCTTTCCCTGGAACCAGGTAGAGAAGCTCCTGAGTTGTTGCATCCTTGGCTCCATGGAACCAGAGAGTCATGGAATGGTTTGGGTGGGGAGGGACCTTAACCCCACCCAGTGCCACCCCTGCCATGGGCAGGGACACCTCCCACTGTCCCAGGCTGCTCCCAGCCCCCTCCAGCCTGGCCTTGGGCACTGCCAGGGATGGGGCAGCCACAGCTTCTCTGGGCACCCTGTGCCAGGGCCTCCCCACCCTCACAGGGAACAATTCCTTCCCAGTATCCCATGAAAATCTGCTCTCTCCCAGTTTGAAGCCATTCCCCCTGTTCTCTCTCTCCTTGCCCTTGCCCTTGCCAGAAGCCGATGGCCACATTTCCTGGGGAGCACTGAAGCCTTTGCAGAGCTGCAGTGGGAGCTCTGGCTCCTGAGCACAGCTGGGGAGTCTGTTCCCTGCTCCACCTCCCTGGGGAGAGTCCGTGAGGATCCGTGCCAGGGTCTGGTGTGAGCACAGCCTTATGTTGCAGTTCTGTGTTTGGGCAGCTTTGCCAGGTGGAGAGAGGAAGCTGCATCTGCCCTTGAGTGGGATCAGAGGTCGGTGCAATGAGCTCTGTTGGGCACAGCCCAAAGAGAAGAAGGCACCATTATTTTCTGCCTCAGCACTGGAGACAGACAGCAGCGTCTTAAAACAGGATTCTCTCATCAATCATTTATTGGATTTATGCAGCTTCACTTAGGAACCTGATTTATATTTCCTCTCAATTTACTGCATTTGAATTGTTTGCAAATAGGCACGTGAATCATGGGCTGGAGAGAAAAAAAAAGCTATTTTCAAGCTTCATTTAGGCCTTTTGAAGCATTAATTTTTAGTTGCAAAGGCTATTTTTTGCTAAATTGGTTTTTAGATCTTGTCTTCCTTGTGCTGGGTTATAAATTTAGTGCTGCTGGAGCAAAAATGAGAAGAATTGGATTTTTTTTCTGCCTTCCGAGGCAGGTGCAAGGGCCCAATTCTGTGCTGGGTTGCAGAGAGAAGTTGGCTTTTGCTGTCGAGACAGAAATACCCACCCTGCCCCCAGCACAATTCAGCACAAGACCTTGAGGACATACCCAAGCCCTGTGCACACTCTCTTGCCTTTCTTTGGCATCAGGATCGGATGTTTCCTTCAAGAAGATTCTGAATCCTTGAGCTGCACTCCAAGGGTACCTTTGCTCTTGGAGAATCACCTCGGAATGTGGCAGGAGAAAAGCCTTCAGCTCAGCTGTTTTAAAGGTGAACTTGTTTCAGGGCCACAGCATCCAGCAGCTTGTGTGGGTGGCTGGTGGCTGATGTTTTATTTAAACACAAAGGCATGAGATTCCAGCTCAGTTAAACAAATCCTTTGCTGGGAAAATATGCACATATTTTTGACACAAATCTGTCCGCAGCTCCATTAATTCTCCACCAAAGTGCTTTACCTGCTGGAGCAGATGATAATTCAGCAATGTAAACAGAGCCTTTTAATTTCATTTTGGGATCACGAAGGGAAACAAACTGATTAACAAAAGCAGGGTAAACAATGGTTCTGCCTCCTCCTGTTAGGATTAATACTCGCCTGGAATTGATGCTGTTTGCCCGCGATGCTGTGCCCTGCTCCGGGCCTGGCACATCCAAGGACACGGGGCAGGGCCAGCAGGGTGGGTTTTGCTGCCTGAACACAGGCACTGTGCCTTCTCCACACTGAGATCCACCAGCACAGAGGGAATGCATCCCCTTGGCCTCTGCAGTGCTCCAGGGAGGTCTCTGTCCCTGCTGCCAGGGCTGCCACACCATCCACAGGGTTATGTCAGAGGGTCACCATGGAATGATTTGGGTGGGAAGGGACGTTGAAGCCCATCCAGTTCCATCCCCTGCCGTGGGCAGGGACACCTCTCACTGTCCCAGGCTGCTCCAAACTCCGTCCAACCTGGCCTGGGGCACTGCCAGGGATGGGGCAGCCACAGCTTCTCTGGGCACCCTGTGCCAGGGCCTCCCCACCCTCACAGAGAAGAATGCCTTCTTAATATCCAACCAAAACCATTCTCACTCGTCCTGGCACTCCAGACCCTTGTAAATAGTCTCCTTCCATCTTTTTTGTGGGGTCCTCCAAGTACTGGTGCCACTTCTTGCACACCCAGTGTGAACTCTGCCAGGGATGGACCATGAGGTGGGACATGAAACTCCAGGGTGGGATTGTTGGGGTGTCTGTGCAGGGCCAGGAGATGGTCTGGATGATCCTGGTGGGTCCCTTCCAACTCAGGATATTCCATGGTTGTATGATTCTCCTTGCCAGGTGAGTCTTCAGGCATCCCAAGAGGGTTTTGCTCAAGGGCGAGGGGAAGGGATAAACCTTTCCACCACAGAGGTTTTGCCCCTGAGAGCAGCTCAGGGTGGCAGCCCCAGCCCCGACTGATCCAGTAATGCTCCGGAGCTGCAGGAAGCAGCAGTGCTGGGAGGGACACAGCTCCTTCCAGGTGTCTGGGGCTGCCTGTGAGCTCAGTGCAAGCACAGGGGAATGCAAAATGTTATCCCAGGTGGAGCAGGGGCAGAGGGAGGTGTTCAGGGCTCTTGTTCTGGACACCTCTACCCACGCTGCAAACCCAGGAGAGGTGCACCCAACACCCAGGGAAGAGCTGGGTACCCCCGGGATGGCAGCGCACAGAGTGGGGCTGGGGACAGGGGACATCACAGCTGCTCCTTCTCCACAGCACCTGAGGCAACAAATACATGTTCAAGCAATAAAAACCAGCAACGCGTGGCTCCTGCCTGGACAACAACTCCATCCCATCCAGCTACCTGGAATCTGATCTGTGCTGAGGTGCAGGCAGGGTGGCAGGCGGAGAAGGGAAAGGGCTGCAGGACAAGTACAGAGATCATGTTCAAGCCACAGGCTGAATTAAATCTTGATGTTCTGGTTCGTGCTCCAGCTGCCAGAGAAGAGAAGCCCAGAAGACAGTGAAGTTTTGGTGTTACAAAACCAGTTTTTTCTTGCTTGATTTTGATGCTGAGCACAGCAGCTAGTGTTTGAGTCTTTGCTTTGGAGAGTGAAAGGCTGGACTCCTGCAAGGACAGGCACGTTTGGGTCTGCAGGGACAGCAGGTGAGCATCTCTTAACACACCTGTGGATCCAGTGTGAGTCATGAGCACCATGCTAGGAGAGCTGGGCAGGAGAACACAAACACTGGCACCACAGGGTGCCACCTCCATCGGGAAGGGATCCCTTGGGAAGCCCCGCAGGAAGTGTTTGTGCCATGGGGTGTGTATGGCCAGGGAGAAGAGGAAGAGAAGCCTGCTGGTCTCGTATGAGGTGGGGGTCTCTCACAAGAGACCAGAGAGGTGAAGGGAAGGCAGAGCATCCCCATCAGGCTTTGCTGGGGCTGGGGTTAAGGAGGAAATGTCCAGACCCTGAACCCACTGAGAGACTTATATAGAAATCCAAAGGCTTTGGATGCAAACAACAGATTTCCCTGGCTGTGGCAGAGTGGTCACCTCATCCTGGGGCACTCCAAGATGTTGGAGGTGTCAAGTCAGAAACCTGGGAGAGATCAGCATGGCATCTTAATGCTCCAGGGCTGGAGCCCCTCTGCTCTGGAGCCAGGCTGGGAGAGCTGGGGGTGCTCACCTGGAGAGGAGAAGGCTCCAGGGAGAGCTCAGAGCCCCTTGCAGTGCCCAAAGGGGCTCCAGGAGAGCTGGAAAGGGACTGGAGACAAGGGCTGGAGGGACAGGACAAGGGGGAATTACTTCCCACTGCCAGAGGGCAGGGTTAGATGGGATATTGGGCAGGAATTGTTCCCTGGGAGGGTGGTGAGGCCCTGGCACAGGGTGCCCAGAGAAGCTGTGGCTGCCCCATCCCTGGAAGTGTCCAAGGCCAGGCTGGACGGGGCTTGGAGCAGCCTGGGACAGTGGAAGGTGTCCCTGCCCATGGCAGGGGTGGGACTGGATGGGCTTTAAGGTCCCTTCCCACCCAAACCTGGGATTCTGTTGTGTTCCTGCTCAAAGTGTGACAAGCCCAGGTCAGGGGACAACTCCCACTCCTGCTGGAGGAACTCAGAAAAGGGATGGAAGCAAATTAATGGGGAGTGGGGGAGTTCAGAGCTCTTAGGCACCAGGAGAGCTTTGCAAGGAAACCATGAAAAATAAGGGTTCCAGGAAGGTAATTTAGGAACTGTGTAGTACCAAAGTAACCACCTGTGTGCTCGTTTGTTGCCATTGAATTTGCATTCCCAGGTTGTCATAAATATTGAATAAACAATGATTTCTGAAACGCTCCTATTGCAAGTTCTTTGTGAGGGAGTGAAAAGGTTCCTGTTGAAAGGCAAGGAGGAGAAAAATGAGTACAAATGAGTGGGGACACCAAGGGCTCCTGCAGTGTGTGATCAGCAAAGTGCTACAACACCTTCTTACAACTGCAGTTCAACTGCCACTTGCAAGAGGAGGTAAACAGGCTGAAAGGAAGCACTTGAGGGTCCCAGTTTTTTATCCAAGAGATTTCTTCTCAAATCCACTCAAAAACATTTCCTGAGCAGGCCCTCAGACGCCCAAAGGCCACCAGTAAGATACCAATACAAGGAAGAGCCAACAGTAGTAGAATGAAAAGATCCTTGAGATGCTGTCTGGGATGAGGGTGGATGTGATTCCAGAGTTCCCAGGACATCTCTGGATCCTGCACATGAGCTCTGTGGTTCTCCCTGAAAAGGGCACATGCAACCATAGAACCACAGAACCTTCCACTATCCCAAGCCCCGTCCAACCGGGCCTGGGACGCTGCCAGGGATCCAGGGGCAGCCACAGCTTCTCTGGGCACCCTGTGCCAGGGCCTCCCCACCCTCCCAGGGAACAATTCCTTCCCAATATCCCATCCAGCCCTGCCCTCTGGCACTGGGAAGCCATTCCCTGTGTCCTGTCCCTCCAGCCCTTGTCCCAAGTCCCTCTCCAGCTCTCCTGGAGCCCCTTTAGGCCCTGAAAGGGGCTCTGAGCTCTCCCTGGAGCCTTCTCTGCTCCAGGTGAGCCCCCCCAGCTCTCCCAGCCTGGCTCCAGAGCAGAGGGGCTCCAGCATGAACAGGGACCTGGTGTCCCCAAGCTCATTTTGCTGAGGATGGGCTGGAGGGTGGTGACAGTGGAGCAGAGGCCGCTATCAGAGTCCTCCAGAGAGAGCTGGGAGTGGAACTGGGCTGACTGGTTGGCTTTAGCTACCTGTCTCATTGTGGCAGCTTCTTGCAGCAGGTATTTAAGGGCTGCCATGAGGCGCATCCCTTGGACTTTGGTGGAATCAGCAAAAATTCCTTTTCTTCCTTTAACCCCATTAAGGGGTAGGTGTGACCTCCAGGCCAGGCTGGCACACACAGATGTGGTGGTTTAGCCCCAAACCACAACCAAGACCCTCCTGACCCACTGGTGGGATGGGAAGGAGAATCAGGAAGGAAAAAAATAAAACAACCACCAGAAGAACTCCAACCAAGAAAAACAAGTGAGGCACAATATAAACAATCAGAATTAAAGCTCGAAAAGACCTCCAAGGTCATCAAGTCGAAACATTGACCTCATTAATCAAACATTGCCCAGGACACCACTAAACCCTGTCCCTTCATCACCACATCTACCCTCGCAGGGATGGTGGTTTCACCCCTCCCGTGGTTTACAAACCAAGCAGGACCTTCTGTGGTACAGAATATCCCTCTGGCCACTTCGGGTCACCTCTCCTGGCCATGTTCCATCTCAGCTTCTTGTGCACCTGCTCACTGGAAGAGCCTGGGACACAGAAAAGTCCTGGATTTTGAGTAAGCACAGCTTGGCACCAACCAAACCTGGTGTGTTATCAACATTATCCTCCCATGAAATCCCAAACACAGCCCTGCACCAGCTCCTGGGAAGGAGTTAATTCTCTCCCAGCCAAACCAGGACAGCAGGACAGTGGTGACAGCACCTTGCTGAAGGTGCCAGGTGGTCCAGCCAGAGCAACTCCAATCCCGGCACACACAGTGAGGGGCAGATTTGTCACGATCCTGCCTATGTGGACTGCTGACAGCAGATGTCCTGAACACAGGAAGGTCCTCAGGAGGTGACAGCCAGGCCCTGGCTCAGAGCGAGCCCGGGGGAAGGCAAGTTCCTGTTCTCATCCCACTCCCAGCAAAGCTTCCATTGGATAGAGCAGAGCATGGAGAACTGGGAGAGTCAATTGTGTTACTTGGGATCTTTCATTTAAACATAATTCCCACTGTTCCAGAACATCTGCAGTGATTTATGATATTTATGTTTGCCATGTGATCTGCATGACTGGCACAGAGGAGCTGTGGCTGCCCCATCCCTGGCAGTGTCCAAGGCCGGGTTGGACGGGGCTGGGAGCAGCCTGGGACAGTGGGAGGTGTCCCTGCCCATGGCCGGGGTGGGACTGGATGGGCTTTAAGGTCCCTTCCCACCCAAACCACTCCAGGATTCTGTGATCCACATTTTACCAAGCAGCTGCTTGGTCTGTCTGTGTTTGGAGACCAAACAGGGAGCACCAAAGTGCTGTGGATTTTCACACACACACACACAATGAACCAATCAGAAATCCACCATCTGTGGGATGCTTTTTGGTAATTTTAGAAAACCATTTAAAAAAAAAAAAAAAAGACAGACAAGAGCTAGGACAAAATCTTCAGCTTCTAAAAGTTAAATCCCTGTTCCTGCAGCACCCAAGCAGCTCTGAATCTGGGTCTTGGCTGATCTTGTGAACCCTTTTAAAATTCTTTTTTTGTACAAGCACTGGAATATTGAACCACTACAAAGATCATGGGGCTTTCATCCTGCTCTGGCTTGGCCAGAGCCTCCACGTGGGTCCGAGCAGGTGAAACAGGGCAGAGCGTGACAGCCGTGCCCTGGCACACTGCCAGAGGGAACAGGCAGCACTTTGGAGACTTCCAGAATTGGGATCCACATGCACCACCTGCTTCACAGCCACAGTGGGACCCCAGAAGACACTTTGCCTTTCCTCTCTTTGAGCTCACTCTGTCCTTTGGCTCCCTCGCCATCCCGGGGCAAAGAGCTCCAGAAGTGATGGATGTGCCACGAGGTTCCAGCCTCACCTTTTCCCTGAGTGCCACCAGGGTTAAAAAATGTGACCAATTCCTCAGTGCTGCCCTGCCCTGCCCCACCCTGCCCTGGGCACCCTTGGCACAAAGGTCCCCAAAACTGTAAAACCTCTCCGTGGGTCCCTCCCCACCCAAGCCCTGTCATGTCCCTCTGACCACCCTGGCTGCCCTTCCCAGCAGCTTTTCCTTTACTCCAGCATCTTTTCGGAGGCAGGACAATAAGAAATCCATGGATTATTCAAACTATGCACATAGCATAAGGCTTATTATATCCATATTAAAAACCCTTCTCTCTTAGTGGCATAAAATCTTTGCACATTCAAAACAAATTGATTCCTTGTTAGCATTAAAAAGTGATCCCAGTTTGCAAGGCACAAAGTCGCTGTAAAATTCCTGTACATGCAGGCTGACATTTCCAAAGGAAGCTGGATAAAATTAGCCTCGTGCTCCAGCCAAAGGGAACAAGAGAGGCTTTGCTGAAGCATTTCACTGCTTGAGGAGCCCACGTCCCACTAAGTTCCACCTGCACGTTCTGATGGGATATAAAATCATGGAATCATGGAATGCTTTGGGTTGGGAGGGACCTTAAAGCTCATCCCCTGCCATGGGCAGGGACACCTCCCACTATCCCAGGGTGCTCCAAGTCCCATCCAGCCTGGCCTTGGGCACTTCCAGGGATGGGGCAGCCACAGCTTCTCTGGGCACCCTGTGCCAGGGCCTCCCCACCCTCCCAGGGAACAATTCCTTCCCAATATCCCATCCAACCCTGCCCTCTGGCAGTGGGAAGCCATTCCCTGTGTCCTGTCCCTCCATCCCTTGTCCCCAGCCCCTCTCCAGCTCTCCTGGAGCCCCTCTGGGCACTGCAAGGGGCTCTGAGGTCTCCCTGAAACCTTCTCTTCTCCAGGCTGAACAATCCCAATCTTTCAGCCTTTCCTCATAGGAGAGGTGTTCCAGCCCTCTGATCATCCTTGTGATGATTGATGATTGATGATGATCAATCTTTATGATCCATAAGGTCAAATAATAGCCTCTGGATCTCTCTCTGGGACACTCAGTGCATCAGAACTGGAGTCTGTGGCTCAGCAAATGTCTGTGCATCATTCCTACAGCAAAGCTTTCCCTTTCACTTCATACTTTTCAGTTTGGATGAGCTTTTTTAGGCCTAACCTTAAGAAATCAACTTCAGAAGAACAAGTCTCTGTAGGAAAGACGGGAAGCTGCTAAGAAACTAATTAAAGGAATAAGCACAAAACAACCACTTCAGCAGTATCAGCCTCTAAGAGGAACAGAAAATGAGGAAAAGAAAAAGCAGACCTACAACATGAAAAGAAATAAAACTAATTTAAATTTTTAAAACATTTTTAAAATTTTAATTGTTTTTCCCCCAATTACTTTGTGCTTACCCTGGTTTCCCTGCACACAATAGCCCCAGGGCACAGCCACTGTCACCTCATACATTGTGCAAAGATGGATTTGAAGCAGTTCTGGGCTCATTTGGATCCTCCAGCAGAGTCAGGAGCAGTGTCCAAGGCAACGTGTGTGCCTGCATGGAGGATCTCCCTCCTCTTGGCATGCAGCCATGGAGTCATGGAATCACTAGGGTTGGAAAAGCCCTCTAAGACCACCAGGTTCAACCATTCCCAGCCCTCCAGGGATGGAACCATGGCCTGGGCACTGTCCTGCAGCTCCTGTGAGTGCCAGGGTGAGCAGGGAGCTGGGAATGCAGAGGACAACACCCAGTATCCCTGCCTGGCCCAGGCACTGGGCAGCCCCAGGAGAGAATTGGTTCTTTGACCTCCTCAAACACAGACACAGTAAGAATACCTGGATTTAATTCTGTTCCAAGCTCACAGCTGGTCAAGAACTGCAAATTGTCCACTGAACCACCCAGTTGCACCAGGCCTGCCACCCCCTTGTCCCAGCAGCCACCCCTGCTCCTCACACAACAGGGGTTGTAGCTCCAGCTCCTGATACCAACCCCTGTCTAAGCTTGTCCCACCCTGAGGAGCTCTTTGCACTCAGGTGTCCTCAGAGCTCGAGCCACTCCAAAGTCCTCCAGCTCCCAGCAGGATCTGAGCTGGGCCATGGTGGGATGGGACCCACAGCTCTGGGCAAGACCTTCTGAAAAGAAATCCTGCCCCACATAGCCCCTGCCCCCTGCACAGCCTTGCTGTGACCTGCTCCTGCAGTTTGAAGTCACAGAATCCCAGGATCACTGAGGCTGGAAAAGCCCTCCCAGCCCAAGGAGCCCAAGCTGTGCCCATCCCCACCCTGTCCCCAGCCCAGAGCCCTGAGTGCCACGGCCAGGAATTCCTTGGGCACCTCTGGGGATGGGGACTCCAAACCTCCTGGGCAGCCCCTGCCAAGGCCTGAGCGCCCTTTCCATGGGGAAATTCCTGCTGGTGTCCAATCTGAGCCTCCCCTGGCCCAGCCTGAGGCCGTTCCCTCTCCTCCTGTCCCTGTTCCCTGGGAGCAGAGCCCGACGCCCCTGGCTGCCCCTCCTGGCAGGAGTTGTGCAGTTCCCCTGCTCTTCACAGATCCCAGGTGCCTTCTCCCTCCCCCAGCTCCCAGTGCCCACAGTTCTGGGAGCACTGGGCTCACCTGACTTCATCCAGAGGAACTTAAAACCCAAACCCAGCACGACCCAGCACAATCCAGTGCAACCCAGTACAGACCAGTCTAACACAATACAGCCCAGTATGACCCAGTACAACCCAGCACAATCCAGTGCAACCCAGTACAACCCAGTACAACACAACACAATACAACCCAGTATGACCCAGTACAACACAATACAACCCAGTATGACCCAGTACAACCCAATACAACACAATACAGCCCAGTATGACCCAGTACAACCCAGTACAACACAATACAACCCAGTATGACCCAGCACAACCCAGTACAATCCAGTGCAACCCAGCACAACCCAGTGCAACCCAGTACAATCCAGTGCAACCCAGCACAACCCAGTACAACCCAGCACATTGTGTCTCCCCAGAGCAGCACCAGCACAGCACACCATGTGTGGAGGTCTGACAGCATTTTCACCAACACCATCCATGCAAAGGGTGGCCCAGATGTCCCCAAACAGCATCACAAGCAGCAGCTGGGGATGTCAGGGCAGGTCCCTCGGGATCCAGCCGCAGCTCTGCTCTCTGCCAAGCACAGGCTGCGAGGGGTGGGAAGTGTTCCCAGGCACTTCACAGGCTGAGCCTCACACTCAGAAATTGCAGGGAGATGAGAAAGGTCAAGTCCTTGAGTTCTTTGCAAAATCACTCTGGAACCTAAAAACACTCAGCCTGCTATTTACAGAGGGGACTTTCCCAGGAGATGGGCCTGGAGCAGAAAACAGGAGAGGGTGGACTTATTACCCTTCCTACACACTGTCTAGGAGAGCTTCCCTGGCCTAAAACCCATGGAAATACCTGAAATGGGTGTTTCAGAAACTGTGCAGGAGGGGATTCCTGCAGGAAACATGGCCAAGCATGGAAAAGGAGAACAAGCTGTGCCTGCTTGGAGGTTTGTGCAGACCCAGGTGTCACTCCCTATGTGTGACCTGGAGCAGGAACAAGGCCCTGGCTAAGGGAGATGTGGATGTGAGATCCCTGCAGCTGAGGGATGTTCTCCTTGCTGGTGGGGACAGATCATCCATGGAGGGAAACAGGAAACAGGGAAAGTGAAGTTCAGAGTCACCATAAGCCTTTGGAAGGAGCCAGACACCAAACAGCTCAGCACAGGAGGACACAGGACCAGGCAGCCTTGGGTGGACCACAGGTCAGTGGGTGCTGTCCCTCTCAGCATGGAAATTTTGTAGGATTTGTTCTGTCTGAAATCAGACTGTCCTTCCCAGCTACCAGAGATTTGTGTCCTTTCAGACACGAGGAAAGCCACCAGTTCTGCACCCTCGTGCCTCTGCTGGAACCCTGCAGACAAGGACCCCCAGCCCAGCCTGTCTGCTGGGGCCAGCCAGCATGGGGGCAGCAGGGGGAGACCTCAGGGATCCTGGGCTCCAGGGTTGTCCTGGTTGGCCTGGAAGTCCAAACGAAGCCATCCAATATCTGAAGTCTGCCCCAGGCAGTGCTTGCTGCCTCAGGGAGGGTCCTGGGCCAAAGAAGAGGGGCTAACTCCTCTTTCCAAGGCTCCTAGTTCACCTCCAGCCCTGCTCTATGTTCATCCCCTGCCCAGGGTGCTGTGAAAACACTGATTTTTCAGTTTTATACAATCACAGAATCCCAGAATGATTTGGGTTGAAAGGGACTTTAAAGCTCATCCAGTCCCACCCCTGC
The DNA here is from genome assembly GCA_013398175.1 of Climacteris rufus. Classification (NCBI taxonomy): domain Eukaryota; kingdom Metazoa; phylum Chordata; class Aves; order Passeriformes; family Climacteridae; genus Climacteris; species Climacteris rufus. The sequence goes on from VZRZ01007687.1 coordinate 434,439, forward strand.
CACGGGCAGGGACACCTTCCACCATCCCAGGTTGCTCCAAGCCCCATCCAACCTGGCCTTGGACACTCCCAGGGATGGGATGTGTTTTTCAGTAAAAAGGAGTATTATCTGCAAAACACAGGGAGCTCAGTGTGAACAAAGGAGGAGAATCAGCAGAACCAGAGGGTTTTCACTGGAGAGATTTGCAGAGCAGTGGAAGAAGCTGGAGCAGCTCTGTGCAGGTTTACACCTGCCTTTGCTGAACACCACAAGTACTGTTGTGCACACACAGCCCTGCACCTCCTACCACATCCCTGAAACTGAGGCACCCTCCCGTTTCCCCCTCAGACTTAAAACTGGGAATTAAAGCTATCACTGCCCCGAAGGCACTGCTGAAGTACTCTGGTGGTTTTGGCTCCACATCTCAGGCTAACCATGTGCTGCAGGTTCCTGGGAATTTCTCATGGACCTACCACAGCTGTCAGTGATGGAACAAGCAGAGGGACCTGAGAACCCACAGATCAAATTGTGACTGCAATCCACATGACAGAGAAAAGGGCTCTGAGAGCAAATTGAGCAGTGATGTCCAGCCTGGGAGAAGCTGCAGGTGGCTGAGTGTACCCAGGGCAATCCCTCACCCCTGTGAGCTGGTCCCAAGTCTTGGTGCTGCTTTCCTTCACCATTAGTGCACTATCCTTGCTCTGTGCCAGCAGAAGTGAGCTGGGATGCTGGGATGCTGAGAGCAGATGCCTCCCAGCAGGACTCCCAGGGATGCACAGGGATGGGCCTGGGCTGCACAAGTAGTTCCCTGCTTTGGCCATGGTCCCCAGCTGTCCCGGGTGGGCAAAGGCCCTGGGATGTCTTCTGTCTCCAGCTGAGCCTGGATTTCTGACTTCTCCAGGGGAATGACATTTCCCTCCCTTCTCCCAGGAAGCCTCAGGGTGCAGCTCCCTCCAGCTCTCACAAACAGGCCAGGATCCATCTTCTCTGTGGGAGACACAGCCAGCTCAAGGCTTTGAGTCTCAGGGAGACTGGGAATCACTGCTTGGTGTAGGGCACTGGGATGGAGCCACAGCCCTGCCTCTGCCACCCTGCACTGGATGTCCTCAAATGAGCCTTGAGCCAAGACTATCATTCCTGCAGTCTTTGGGCAGTTGTGCAACAGCTGGAAAGGAAAGGGCTGGTGGGAGTAAAGCTTTCCTCTCTTTGGAATGTTTTAACCACCTCCCAGCTGGAGAGGAGAGGGAAGAAAGTAAAATAAAACTTCATTGTCCATGTCCACACACAGCAGATGCAACTCTTCCTGCTCCACACATCCATGGTCTGTCCAAAGCCAGTAGCTGCCCACCCACAGTGTCAGCCAGTGTCATAGTCCAAGTCACAGCACTGGGACTGAACACCAGCACTGATCCCACCTGGGTGGCCTTCTGCATGTCCAGAAGGGGATTGGCCCACACTGCACCAAAAGGAAGGCAGGATTAGAGCACTACTACAGTGGAAAACAATCCCAAGAGAGTTCAGAGAAAGGCACAAGACTGAAGAGTGAGACCAGTTGTAAAGAGGAGCCTAAAATGATGTCAGCAGCCAGGACAAATTGTGTGAGGTGGAAGACACCTGATCTGACTGTCCCCTGAAGAAAAGCTAAAAGGTGACCTGATAACAGCACTGAAGCACTTTCAGGGAAGGAAACTACTGGACACTGAAAGGTTCTTTAATCCAGTAGAAGATGGCAAAACAAGATCCAGGTTCCAGCCAGGGAATTCAATTCAGGAGTGAGTCACAGTGATCAACCACAGCCACAGAGGCTGCAGGGGAACAGCAGCTGCTCCATCAACCGGTGCCTTCAAAGGCAGGCTGTCCAAAATACAGGCTGCATTCCTGCACCCCGGCTCGAGTAGCTGTGCCTGCCTGCAGAGCCTCATTCATGTCCCTGCTCCTGAGCCTTATCAATGGGAACCAGGCAGTCTTGCCCTTCTAGAGAGAATTTGCTGATACACAGCCCTGGCACAGAGGCAGGGAAGCCTCTGGACCTGCCTTTGCAAGAATTTTCCCATTCCCTCATGGCAAGAATCACAGAATCATGGACTGGTTTGGGTGGGAAGGGAACTTAAACCTCATCTCATCCCCCCCCTGCCATGGGCAGGGACACCTCCCACTGTCCCAGGCTGCTCCAAGACCTGTCCAACCTGGCCTTGGACACTGCCAGGGATGGGGCAGCCACAGCTTCTCTGGGCACCCTGTGCCAGGGCCTCCCCACCCTCCCAGGGAACAATTCCTTCCCAGTCTCCCACTGAACCCTGCCCTCTGGCACTGGGAAGCCATTCCCCTTGTGCTGTCACTCCACTGGGACACTCCACTGCTGGCCCCCTGCACCATGTCTCTTCCAGGAGAGCCCCTCAGGAGGGATGTGAGGGTGCAGCAGCCAGGCCCAGGCTGGACCCAGCATGTGCAGTTCCCTCATTAGGGGTCCCTGCTCTGGGTCCTGCAGGTGATGTCACAGCCCTGTTTCCATCACAGCCAGTGCCTGGCACCACCAGAACTGCCCCTTTCAAGGTGGCACTTCCAAAGCTCATGGTCCCTTTCTCTCCTAAAAGCAGGTGATGACACGTGGGGCAGGCAGCAAAGCCCAGCACTGCACACAGCTCCTTCTGGAGCCATGGGACAAGGGCCCTGCTTGCTCTTGCTGCCCTCTCTGCTCCCAGGTTTCCAGGATTTTGCCGGAATTCCAGTGCAGCCAGTGAGACAGTGACCCCGATGTGCAGCCCCTGCGGGGGGATGTGCAGCACACGCAGCACACGAATCCTGTCACCGCCCTCCCGAGCACAGTCAGCAGCGAGCACCACGTTCCAGGGCCGGCTTTGCCCCGGGCCATTTGTTGCCGAGCTGAGCACGATCCCACGGTGCTGGATTTTGCAGCCTCTCGCGGGCTCCATCACCCGCGGCTGTTGCGGCACCTCTCAGCCCCGCACCATCTGCGGCTGCCGGGGCCAGGCCGCCTGTGCCTCCCCCCGCTCGCTAATTAAGCTGTTAATGAAGATCCCGCGCTGCCGAGCATCCCCGCGCATCCCCCGCTCACAGCCCCCCGGGCAATCTCTGCTCGTTGTGACAGCGCTCCCGGCCAGGCTGTAAAACCCATCCCCAGACAAAGATCTCCTGACAATCTGCACGGAACGCTTTTGGAAATCTCGCCTTGCACGGCCTCTTCACTTTGTGATCCCAGTCCCAAGGCCGGAGCCAGTGGAGGGGCTTTTCACACACTGAGGGATCGCATCTCTCTAGATAGAGCTCCCCAAACAAAAACCTCAACACAATTTGCTTCATTTTCCATGTTTCCTGAACATCAATTCCAAAATGGATCCTGGAGCCGCATTTTTATTGGTGCAAAGACTGCATATCCCCTGCTTGGGGGAGAGATGCTCCTGTGTTTGCAAAGCAGCTGAGATCACATTTCCATGGGAAAACTTCAGAGTTATTTTTGTTCTTCCCTGGGAAATCTGGGCCGGGGAGAAGAGGGGCTAACAGTGGAATCTCCCACAGAATACAAATGCTGGGTTTTCAGCATCTCTCCTGAACAGTAATCCAGTCTTCTTGGCAGGATTAATTCCTGATAATCCTAGAGTCAGGTTTGCCCTGGGATCAGCTCTTTGCTCAGCCCTTGTTGCTGGGTTTAGCCGTGTCAGAGCAGCAGTGCCATGTACTGATGGGGTCCCAGGGTGCTGAGAGCTTCTCCATCCCGTGTCTGCCGGAGCTGCTGTCCAGGGAAGAGGCCCACACCTGCACACACCTGCACAGCTCTGCTGGGCTTCATGGCCTGTGTGTCCAGTCCCACTGAGCTGCTTCCCTCTTCCACAAAATTCCTGTGGAAGAAGGCTCCAGTTACGGAGCTAGACCTACCAACCACTTCCATAGGAGCAGTGTCCAGCGGGGATGACAGCCCTGTTTGTATCCCCAGGGTAGTCCTCCCTGCTTCAAGGACACAGGTCTGCTCTCCCACCCAGGGAATCATTCAGGGAATTTGGGTCTCAGCAGTGGCTTTCCCAGAGGAGTTGAAAGCTCCACTGGAGGAAATGTCCCCTGAGACTTCATGTCACCACCCATGTTTGCCACGGAGCTGTTCAGTGGTTCCATGCTCAGAACCAGCTGGGGTACAGCTGCCTTGGGCCCTGGGCATCCAAGTTCTACCCCCATTTCCTGTTTCACCAGGGCTGAAAGTTGGCATCAGGCACTCACTGCTGCCCTGGGTCATCCTGGCTGCCCAGCCAGACCAGCACAAACTTTTTCCTGCCCTAACCTGGGGGAGGTGTCTCCATCAGGAGAAGGGCATTACCTTCACCTGAGCACAGCAAAGTGACAGGGCAGGTAGGAAACACACCTGGGGCTGAGGAAACCACCCTGGCTTCCTTCTGGGTGAGCAGGGAAAGGGGGTCCTGCAGTTCTCTCGGTGGCCTGGGTCTGCAGGGTTATGCACAGGAAGGCCCAGGACTGGCCACAGCCAGCTGGGATTCCCAGTGAGGGGGAGCTCCAGGACACAACCAGAGAGTTTCCCTGTGTCTGGAGAGGGAAGGTGAATTCACAGCTCAGCAGAACACAACAGCATCCAACAGACTCAAGTACATCTTCTGTTTGTCAAAATAAAATGTAGATGCTTAATAATTAATCGGCTCATATGCAAAATAGGTATCATAGCAGAAGGGGGGAGGGGAGAACGCATTGTTCCTTTAGAATAAATATTTAACATGATACAGAACAGCATGAATTTTTAAAGACAAGTTTTTGTAACTGCTGAGACTCTGTTAAAGAAGCAGAACATCTTCAAGCAGCAATGCCAACTTCTCGAGTGGGCACAGCCATTTCCACACAGGGACTGCAGAGGAGGAGGAGGAAGGACATGAGGAATGGACCCAGGAATAGCAGATTTGCAACCACCCTCCTCCTACACCCACAGCAAAGCATCTCTAAAAGTGCAGCTCCAGCTGGACGGCAAAGGGCTCAGCCTGCCTCGCTGGGTCCATGAAGAAACCCAAGCAATTTCTGCTGATTTCAGGATTTTCAGGATTTCAGGGAGAGCAAAGGCTCAGGGAGCTGAGATACTCCAGCCATTTCTGCTTTTTGGGATGTGTGAGGAGGGCTCGTGCTCTCTATCCTGGGTGGGACTGGTGGTGCTGGGGGGTGCAGCACCTAGTGCCAGGGACCCTGCCTACACCCACCCATGCCTCACCTTTCCCTGTCCCCATCCCTTCCAGTGCCCCAGCATCCATCAGCTGCTCCAGGCCCTGCCTACAGCCTCAGGAATGAGTCAGAAAGGGATTGATACTGCAGGGAATACAGCCTGCTCCAGCCCAGCTCAGTCCGCACAGCTCTGCAGCCCCAGCACTACCAGCACCGCACCCAGAAGAGCCTTTGCCAGCCCTGGACTGCTCCAGGCTCATCCAGCTGCTCCCACTGGGACGCTGCTGCTGCATCCAGCAGCTGTTGGCATCCCCATCTCCAATCTAGCAGTTCCTGTTGGGATTCTGCTGCTGCATCCAGCAGCTGTTGGGATCCCCATCGCCAGTCCAGCAGCTCCCACTGGGATGCTGCTGCTGCATCCAGCAGCTGCTGGCATTCCCAGCTCCCAGAGGAACTCCCAGACATCCCTATTGGCTGCATCCTGGACACTCCCAGGCCACTGTTCCCAGTAGGAAATGCAAACAGAGCTTTGATTCCAGCCACCCCCAGCTCAGGTCTCTCCTGCCTGGGGCACCTGGGGCATCACTCTGGGGGGGTGATGGGGCGCTGGCACTATGGCACAGGGAGGAGGACAGAGATCAGCCCCCACAACTCCATCCCCACTCTCCCAAGGGCTCCAGGCTGCTCAGAAAAGCTGAGTGGGAATGGGAAGTGAAACAGGAGTCAATCTGCCCCTTCAGCTTTCTGCCTGTTACATGAACCAAGGGACACTGAGGCCACTTTCACAGGCAGGAGCACCAAGAGGTGACACTGCCTGAAGGGACACCCTGGGCCAGGAGGCAGAGAGAGCCCAGCAACAGCGCCAGCAGCTCTGGGTATGGATGCAGGGAGGGGCAGGAAGAGCAAACATGCCCACGGTGGGGGCAGGAGCCTGGACAGAGGGTGGGCATGGACACAGCACCTGCAGGAAGGGCAGTTTGGAAATCTCCCCTTCTTAAGTTTCTCATTCACTGCCAGAAGCCAAGGGACTTTGGATCCCACTTCCAGCTTCCTCCCAGCACAGGTTCAACACTGAAGGGCACTATGGTGGAGAGGCAGGATTGTCCCTTCCCTGCTCATGAGATGAAAGAGTTAAAGCAGCCACACTGGTGAATATTCCCACAGCTGTCCCTGCTCCCAGAGCCTCCAGGATGGTCCCACTCTCCTGATGGGCCACACGAATGCTATTACACTCTGCCTTGATATATACCTCCCATAAATCCAGGGACCATAAATTAGGGTAACCTTCTGCTTTAAGGGCTGTCTGAGCTCTGCAAAGACATCCCAAAGTCAGGCACATCCTCACTGGAGACACAGGAACTGTGTCTTCACTTCCCTTGGGAACACAGCCCTGGAACAAGGAGCGGGCTCCAGCTCAGGGGTGTCAAAGGAGCAGGGCCAACAGCTCAGGGCTTGGGGAAACCCCCCAATTTCTGCCCCCAGAGGGGACCAGTGCTGGTGTCTGTGCTACTTCCACTGTCCCCAGGGCCTGTCACCCCTTGGGATGCAGCTCCTCTGTCCCTGTTTGTCCCTGGCTTGGATGAGTGACTGTCACCATGTGAGAGTGGGCTCAGAGTCCTCACCAGCCTCTCAGAGGTCAAGGAAAAGGGCCATAGAAAGGATGCAGCACTTCCCTTCTCCTCTCTGTAGCCACCTCACCCTGCAATGACACTCCCCTGTGTCCCGGCAGGAGCAGAGGCAGGGCTGGGCCAGCACAGAGCCTCCTTTCCTCTTCCTCCTCCTCCACCAGACCTAAGTGGTCACTGTGGCCTCGTGCCATGTCCATGCTTAGGATGCAGCCCCAGGGCTGACCCTCACTGCACTGGGGCTGCCTGGGCTCCCTCTGCCCTGTCTGATCCTCCACCCCACATCCCAAACACTGTCCCTGCTGCCACACAGAGCCCCAGGCTGCGCTGGGAGCCCCACGGCTGAAGGCAACAGAAATGGAAACAGAACAAACTGGGATTTACCATCCTGGATCCAGCTCCAGGCTGATGGCAGAGGCAACACTGATGCCTAAAAGCAGGCTAAAAAACAGAAGCTGGAACCAAGTTAAGAGGGGAGAGGAAAAACAAATACCTTTATTTTGATGGATGTCCAAGAACAAACTGCAGTGGCGGGGGAGGGGCCCCATCCTGTGCCAAACAGTGGCCCCGAGGGAGTCAGAAGGTGACAAAATGACTGCCTGAATGTGACAGGCACAAAAAGGCACCCGTGCAGTCATTGCTCTCGTATTTATCATCGGTTTTACGAATTAACATAGCTGACAAAAATCTCACAATTAGAGTGGGATGCTGGTACGTGTGAAACTTTCCTTGGGCTATTACTGTCCTCTACAACTTTCGTGTTTCAACCGTCATGGGACGATGGAATGTTCCCCTCTCAGGGATACTAAGGTGATAACATGTTCAGTTGTGTCTGGGGCATAGGATTCTATTGCCTACAAGTCACTAAACAACTACAGTGGAAAATTGCAGGGGTTCTTACATAGGAAGTAGAAAAAGCAAAAATCCTTCGGCATCAACAGCACTGACCACAGCCCCCTGGGAACAGGACCCGCCCGTCCCCCACGGCGCTGGGGCAGCCGAAACCCCTCACAGCTTTACAGCTCCTCGACTTTCACCTGGTCCCTTCCCACTTTGCTCTTACTTCTCCTGGGGCATTTCTACCTCTCGCCACTGCCCGGGCAATGAGTCATAGAATCATGGAATGGTTTGGGTTGGGAGGGACCTTAAAGTTCATCTAGTTCCACGCCCCTGCCATGGACAGGACACCTTCCACTATCCCAGGCTGCGGGAGCGTGGAGACATGGCCATGGGGCAGAACATACCAGCCACAATCCACATTTCATCCCTAAGAAAATCTTGTTTTCGCAGCACCAGCACCATGCAGGAGCTCCAAACGCAGAAACCACAATGAGGGCATGACAGAGCAGATCCCCATCACCATGGGCTGCCAGAAACGCAGAGGGTTGAAGCAAGCCTGCCCAGATTCCTGCGGGACTGACACCATCACATTCCCAAGCTGTGAGGAAGTGGCACCGGGGTGAAGGGTCCAGATCTGGAGCATCCCAGTGTAAACCACTGCACGTCCCAGCCTGGCCCCGGTGCTGCCACCCAGCCTGTCAGCTTTTAACACACACCATTTAAAGCTGAAACTAAACAGGATGAGCTTCCCAACAGAAAGCAGCCAAACCCAAACCCAGCCTGCTCATCTGCTCCTGGATGAGAAATCTAATAAAGTCATCGAGGTGAGTTAGGGCTGGGCACCATTATTCTCCCCCAATTTGAGCTGTCAGCCCCTTGTAAAACATGACATATGGCTCTGAAAATTCATCTTGGGCACCAAACAGGATTTATTCTGCTGTAAAAAAGAAAGAGACAGTGAACAGTGGCCCAGGGACCTCCACACCACAGCAAACACACAGGCACTGATCTCAGCAAACAATTTATTCTATTCCCCACCGCCACCATCCGTCTCCGCTCCATCCACTGCCCAGCCAGGCTGGCAGGAGAAGATGAGTTTTAAAGGTCACCACTTAATGATGTTAAGGAGCCATCCTCCCTCCCAGATAAAATACTGATCAATCTGTAATATTTCTGACTGGACTCTGTGGAGAAGATACAGGGGGGTTCTGTTCTCCTCTGTATTTCCTATAAACTCAAAGCCTTTCCTGACCCCAAGCTGGGCCCAGACCCGGCTGGAAGTGGCACATCCCAGGAGCAGGGAGCAGGCAGGAGGCCAGCAGGAGGGTGATGCAGTTGGGATTGCTCTGCAGCATGAAGTGCTATTAAATCCTTACATAACTTAACGTAGAAATGTTTGGCTCTTGCCTCTCCTGTCACCTGTGGAGAATGAGAGCAGTTGGAGCAGCTTTGGACTCACTTTTGCCCTTGATTTCCACATTTTGGGTGCCCAGAAGGAGCTCAGAGGTGTTGCTGCTGCAGCTGCTCTGTGCTCAGCAAACTCACAGTCCTGGAGCATCATCTCCCATATGGATTTGGGATGTGTGGATGTCTGAGCAGGCACAGGGACAGGGACAGCATCATCCCCACTCTGAGTGTGCCATCCCAAGGACTTCCTGACACTGGGACAGAGCTGGGCTGCAAAATGTCCCCCAGGGAGGCTCCTTGGGGACCACTGTGGTGAGACCTTCCCAGTTCTTAGCTGATCATTTCCAGGCTGTTCTCAAAGCACAGCAGCCACAAAGAGCTCTGGTTCCCTACAGGAAATCCCTGCTCCAAGGAGATCCAGTGGCATCCTGGACCCCATCCCTGCTGTACAAGGGGTGCCCAGGGGAGCCCTCCCACAGCCCAGCCCAGGCACCTGGGCTCTCCTTGCTTTGGAAAGGCTGCTGAGCCCTCTCCAAGGCGGGAGCATCACACACCCTGTCCCAGCCACCCCTCCCTCCAGCCCAGTCCCCAGCTGGGCTCTCAGGCACAGATTCCCCCTCCTGAGCAGCCTGAGAAAAAGGTAAATACTCTGAATCCACCAGCTTCAAACTGAAGCAAATGTCTCTATTCGATATTGCACTGAAGAGGATTTAATTTGCTTTTGGCTGTGCAGCCTCTACCCAAGGATGGGGTTTATAATTTATTCAGCAGCAAGAGCATTTCCGAGTCTGTCAGAAGTTCCTCACAAAGGAAGCCACGAAGGTGGGGGGGGTGGGGGGTGGAGCACAATTTTATTTATATTTTAATTTCTTTTTAAACAAAGCGAGCAGGGTCAGCTCTGAATTTCTAAAGCATCTCCAAGGTGTGCAGACTTTTAAAGCTCTCCAGAGAGCACTCACATCTTTTCTTCCATTCTGCCTCATTTTGCTCTGCAAAGTCGATCCCTCGAACTTTGTTTTGCAAACAAACCAACACAAACCTGCCTGTCTTGCTCACGGAGCAACCAAGCTCCAACCCCCCGTGGTTCCCTTAGCAAAAACAAAGAGCAAATTAACACCCCAGACCTCTCTTTACTCTCAAACAATTCCACAGGAAAGCAATTTAGCTTTTACTAATCGAGGCCAGGAGTTTAAAGCAGGCAAGGAGCCTGGGCTGTGTACAGCAAACAAAAACAGGTCAGGTTTTTCCCTCTTTTCCCTCTGGCTGGGTTTCAGAGGAGCTCCTGGGGGCTGATGCAGCTCCAGCTGAGGCTGAACAAGGCTGCCCCAGAGAGGGCTGGAAAGACCCAGAGGCCCCGAAGCCCACGGAGGGTGGGATGTGTGGCACAGCCACCTGAATCTGCTGTGCCCCGTGTCCATATTCCCAGAACTTCCAGAAGCACCCTGGGCACAGGGACCTGCTGCCACCTTCCTCCTGCCCCAGCACAGAGGCAAAAACGAGACAAAGCATTCTGAAGATGCCTTAGTTCAGAGACCCCAGAAGACTTTTCCCAGGAACACCTGGCAGGGCCGTGGAACTGTCAGTGCAGCCTGTGACCTGCTCTGGAGGCAGCTGAGCTCGGATTCAGCTCCCGCGGGCACTGACAGCATCAGCAGCTCCTGGGGGCAGCAGGGGAGGGGATTCTGCCCCTCTGCCCCCCTCAGGTGAGACCCCAACTGCAGAGCTGCCCCAGCCCTGGAAGGAGCCAGAGCTGCTGGAGCCAGGCCAGGGGAGGCCACGGAGCTGCTCCAGGGCTGGAGCCCCTCTGCTCTGGAGCCAGGCTGGGAGAGCTGGGGGGGCTCACCTGGAGCAGAGAAGGCTCCAGGGAGACCTCAGAGCCCCTTGCAGTGCCCAGAGGGGCTCCAGGAGAGATGGAGAGGGACTTGGGACAAGGGATGAAGGGACAGGACACAGGGAATGGCTTCCCACTGCCAGAGGGCAGGGTCAGATGGGATATTGGGAAGGAATTGTTCCCTGTGAGGGTGGGGAGGCCCTGGCACAGGGTGCCCAGAGAAGCTGTGGCTGCCCCTGGATCCCTGGCAGTGTCCAAGGCCAGGTTGGACAGGGCTTGGAGCAGCCTGGGACAGTGGGAGGTGTCCCTGCCCATGGCAGGGCGTGTGGCAAGATAACTCTAAGGTTCCTTCCAACCCAAACTATTCCATGATTCTGTGATTTTACAGATGGAATCCCAGACCAAAGTCAGATTCCTTCCTGTTCAGTGCTCCTACAGACAAAATCCCTATGGAAAAGAGCTGGATTTGTCCAGGGTGAGGGGTCTGGACCAGACCCACGGCTTGCAGGAGCTGTACCACAACAATCCCTCTCAGGGATTGCTGTAGCTCAGTGCAAAGGGGTGAGATTGCCAACTGCCCCAGCTATCAGAGGCACAGAAAAAACAAGGCCTGTGGTTTAGGAATAAATAGGAGCTGTAATTCTTGTTTGCTTTACCACTGAGCAGTCTTCAGAGTTACAGTCCTGACCAGCCCTGCACTTTGCTGGAACAAAGGCTCCAGCTGACCAGAGGGGCCCTGGCTGTCCTGCAGGTGTGCACAGAACCACACCAGGGGCTGCTCTCAACAGGTCTGGGCATCTGCACCCCCAAGGGAATCACAGGGGTCTGCATGGAGAGCTGGGCATGGTCTTGTGATTTGTAAAGGGAAAAATCTCCCATGACATAAAGGGCAAAGCTGCAAACCCAAAATGCATGGGGAATCCGCCTGCCAGAGCCACCTCTGTCCGACCACGGAGCCTGCTGAGCCTGTAGCAGCAGTGGGAGTCCCGGAGCTGAGATGCTTGGAATGTTTCCACACAGGGAATTTGTAACTCAGGGTAGGAAAGGGCCCCATGAGGGTGAGACAGGCACAGGTGCCACAGCAGGGAGGGCAGGAAACAAGCACTCACAGAGCCATGAGGGTGGAAAAGCCCTCTGGGACCATCAGCTGCTCCCCCAGCACTGCCAGGGCCACCACTGGCCCCTGTCCCTGTCCCCAGGTGCCACATCCACAGGGCTGTTAATGCCTGCAGGGATGGGGACTCCACCACTGCCTGGGCAACTGTGCCAGGCTGGGATTTCCTCTCCGAGCACCTTCCCCCGGACCCCCAGGCCCAGCGCCCAGGCCCCACTGCTGCACCTCAGACTTCAAACAGCCAGGCCCAAGCAGCAGCTGTGGCAGCCCTGGAGCCAGCACGGCCCCGAGCACCTCTCTGTGCACAGGGACCCCGCTGGGGCGGCCTGCCAGGCAGGGCACACCCCGGGAAGGGATCCCACTGCCAGCCGGCCCTGGAGCACGGCACGGGCAGGGATGCCAGGGAAGGGCTGCCTGCGATGGGAAGGATGAACCAGCCAGGTTGGGCTGTCTGGCAGGGTGACAGCAACATGAGGCTGCAGCCCCTGTCCCCAGGAAGGCCTGGGCTGTCCCCGCTGATGCTGCTCCCATTGCCAAGCACCTGCCACAGCCCTGTTGCCCGGGTGAGAAGCTCTGCTCCATTCTCCCCAGAAATCAGGATGCAGAGCACAGGATGTGAAGAGGAAAAGGGGCTCATGGCATGGCCTGGGGAGCAGCCCCAGCAGAGCAGGAGCTCCAGCTGAACATGGAAGGGCTGCATTTCCCAGCAATATCCCAGCTCCAAAGCAGTGTGAATAGAGAAGAAATAAAGGCCTTAAACGTGACAGATTAATGGGCTAGAGCTGAAATATGAGATTAGAAATTTCAGAATATGCCTGCATATTCCAGGTGCTCTTTAAATTTGTACAATCTAGTTACTCCATTATGTGCAATTTAATTGCCTAAGAAATCCAGATCACTCCATTCTCCCACAGTCAGAGCAGGGGCTTCTTATTTCTGCAATCTTTATTCAGGTTGGTTTTAAAGATTGAAATATGAGCTCTCCTGGGTACAGGGAGTTTACTAAATCAAGTACCAGCGTTATGCTGGAGCACAAAAGGACGTGTCCAAGCAGCAGATGGAGGCAGGGTCTGCATGGCCCTGCTGCCCATCAGCCCTTTGGGTTGAAATAATCCATGGAATCACAGAATCATGGAATGGTTTGGGTTGGAAAAGACCTTACAGCCCATCCAGTCCCGCCCCTGCCATGGGCAGGGACACCTTCCACTGTCCCAGGTTGCTCCAAGTCCCATCCAACCTGGCCTTGGACACTTCCAGGGATGGGGCAGCCACAGCTTCTCTGGGCACCCTGTGCCAGGGCCTCCCCACCCTCACAGGGAACAATTCCTTCCCAGTATCCCATCTAACCCTGCCCACTGGCACTGGGAAGCCATTCCCTGTGTTCTGTCCCTCCAGCCCTTGTCCCAAGTCCCTCTCCAGCTCTCCTGGGGCCCCTTTGGGCACTGCAAGGGGCTCTGAGCTCTCCCTGGAGCCTTCTCTGCTCCAGGTGAGCCCCCCCAGCTCTCCCAGCCTGGCTCCAGAGCAGAGGGGCTCCAGCCCTGGAAGCAGCTCCATGGCCTCCTCTGGACCCAAAATGAGAAGATTTGATCCACCCTGGGCAGCAGAGCAGGGCTGGCATGGCAGCAGGACACAGGACACAGAAGGGTTCAGGGGCTTCTGCTGCCTGGCTTTGGGGGGTGCTGACCGAGCAGTGGGGGGAACAGGCAGACCCCAGAGACCGTGGGGCAGAGCCAGCACCACCCCAACCCCCCTGAGCTCTGCCCCTGTGAGCAGAGGGATGGAGAGATGGAGAGAGGCTCAGAGTCACTGCGATCATGGGACTCCCTGACACTCACTCTGAGCTCTGGCAGCCCTTCCTGAGAAAATCCCACCTCCTGTGCCTGATCCACAAGGACGGGAGGGTCAGAGCTGATCCTGGACTGGGCAAGGGACCCCTTCGGATGGGAAGGAGCTTCTCAGCAGGGGCTGAATGCATCAGGCTGTGAGCCATGTCCAGACAGGAATCATCCAGGAATATCAATCACAGCCTGCCTTCTGCTGGGACTTGTCTGACAGCTGGACTGTGGGACAAGGGCTGGAGGGACAGGACACAGGGAATGGCTTCCCACTGCCAGAGGGCAGGGATAGGTGGGATATTGGGAAGGAATTGTTCCCTGTGAGGGTGGGGAGGCCCTGGCACAGGGTGCCCAGAGAAGCTGTGGCTTCCCCATCCCTGGAAGTGTCCAAGGCCAGGCTGGACAGGGTTGAACGCTCTGCCTTTGTGCCCTGCTCTCAGTCCCTGTGAGCATCCCATGGGCTGTTGGATATCAGCCACTGAACAGCAACCCCTGAGCTCTGCTGGACAATTGGAAAATCAGTAAATCTCACCTGAAAATCCACTCAGGCCCCTCTTGGAGCTCCTGGGCAGAGCCAGGCCCTCTGCAGAGAGATCTCTGTGAATAATCCCCTCCACAGACACTCAGCCTTGCAGAAGCAAAGCAACCAACTAAGGGATATTTAAGGTTGCTCCTGAGCACTTAATACAGTTTATATTTACAGCTTAATGGCTTTTCAGCATCACTAACTTCCACTCCAACAAAAAGACTTCTGCTGTATTGCCTCAGCTTAAGTGCTAACGACATCTTCACATTAATAAATATTTTAAAACAGTGGAACTCTAAACTCCTCTGGCACAAAGCCGGCATCCGCTCAGCGGGAGGTGGCATTTGCACATGAGAGAGAACAGATGGAGAAACCCCTCCTGGATCCCCAGGACCCTCCAGACCTGCACCTCTACCTGGGGGAGCTGCCTTCCCAAAGCAGAGCCAAGGGCTCCCCTGGCTGCTGCACCAGGTCCTGCTCCCAGCTCTGTCCCACTGCCAGCCTCCCGTGGTGCAGCCAGGCCCTGCAGACACGTCACTTCCCAGGGCTCTGTCCTGGGACTCACTCTAGGGCTGGTGTGCCCAAGCCCTCAGCTCTGTCCCCCACTTGCTCCTCAAAATTCCCCTTCCCCTTCCTTGCACCCACTCATTCTTTTCGTGCCTGAGCTCTGGGTTACAGGACCTGTAGGAGGGGCCTGCTGTGTGTTCTCCCAGCCCTCACAGACACCCCAAAACTTCCACGCACATCACAAAGCCTTCATGTACACCCCAAAGCCTCCACATACACCCCAAACACCCACCTACATCCTGAAGCCTCCACATACACCCCAAACACCCACCACCTACATCCTGAAGCCTCCACACACACCCCAAAGCCCTCACATACCCTCCAAATCTCCACATACACCCCAAAGCCCCCACGTGCACCCCAAACCTCCGTGTTCAACCCAAAGCCCTCACATACACCCTAAACCTCCATATACACCTTTAAGGTCCACATACACCCCAAAATCCCTGTATATGCCCCAAAAGTCCCCACATACACCCCAAAGCCCTCATATACACCCCAAACCTTCACATATACCTTAAAGCCTCAACATGCACTCAAAACCTTCACATACACCCCAAACCCCCCCCACACACCCCAAAGCACTCACATACACCCCAAATCTCCACACACACCCCAAACCCCCACATGCACTCTAAGCCCTCACATACACCCCAAAGCCTAGTTGTACACCCCAAAGCCTCCCCACACACCCCAAACCTCCACATATACCCCAAAGCCCCCCCATACACCCCTAGGTCCTCGCGTACACCCCAAACCTCCAGATACATCCCAAAGCTTCCACACACACCCCAAACCTCCATGTTCACCCCAAAGCCCCCCAAAGCCCCAGAAGGAAGAGCCACAGAGCCTCCTCCTGGCATCCACAGCAGCCACTGCTGCCTCCATCCATCCACGGGGACCTGTGGGGTGTCCTAAGACTGTCCTCAAGATCTGCGATATCCCCTAGACCCAAACAGCCACAGAAGGGCACGGCGTGACCGCAGCCAGGGGCTCAGCAATTCCCAGCACATCCCTCGACCCGTGGCTCTCCCACAGAGATGGAGCTGCCACGGAGCAGCTGGAGCAGCACCAGGACTGGGAAGGGCTGCTGGCACAGGCTTTGCTGCTCCCCAGAATCCTGCCCCTGCTGCACTCGGGATGTTCTGCTCCCCCAGAGACCCTGCACCATCCACCCCCTCCCAGACCCACCTCCTGAGGCCCGCGGAGCTGGGCAGTGCTGGGGAGTTCCCCCTCTCCTTGTGGAAACCCCGGATTCCTGCACAGCTCCCCAGCCAGGACGAGCCTGCCCTGTGCTGGACACATCAGCCTTGTCAAATGCACAGCTCCCGCTGGAAACACCCTTGGGATCACGCTGGGGATCCCTCTGGCGTGGGAAGGGCTTGGGAAGCATTAGGATGGGGCTTTGTGTCCCTTCAAGGGGGACAATGGCACAAGAGCCTCTCTCACACCCCACCTCTGCCAGTCCAGAAAGCAAAGCCATGGCTGAGAACAGCAAACACACATCAAGCACGAGCTGGGGCATCTCTGCTTTGAATTCTCAGGATGATTTCCTACAGGAGGGAGGGGAAAACCCCACCCCACTTGGCTCTGAAGGATTCTGTAGCAATGTTTGGATTGTACAGTAAATTTTATAAAGCTGAGCTGAAGGAAAAGCTTGGCTTGTACAGTGAGAGATAAAAATCCTCAATGCTCACAAATGAATGTTCACATTTGCTGTGCACAGCATTATCTCGTTCAAAGAGGGGAAAAAGGAAAGAAAGAAAGAAAAGGAAAAAGAGAAGAAAGTGAATGGAACTTTGGATGCTTTTCATTTCCCAACAATGTGCAGCAAACTGTGATTCCTATTCATTAAGTGAGAAGATTGACATTCATTAGAGTGAGCATTAAATTCCTCATTCTTCTTCTCCCCTCGAAATTAGCCCACAGAGGGTAGTAACCAGTCGTTTTGATATTGAATTTCTAGGAACTACAGTGGGTTTTTATTTCCAAATAAGCTAGGCCATTGCAATAGGACATACTTCCCCCTGGAATGAGAAAGCAGGCAGTGCCATTTGAACCCTCTGCTGCTTCCCTTTACAGCTGCAGCTCCACATGTGCACAAGCAGCTCACATTTGCTCCTGAAGGAATCTGAGAAGTAACACCTCTGTCCCAGAGCACAGGAGCTCTGCTGTCACTGCAGCTCACACCCAAAATCACAGTCACAGGCTGGTTTGGGTTGGAAGGCACCTTAAAACTCTTCCTGTTCCACCCCTGCCATGGGCAGGGACACCTTCCCCTATCCCAGGGTGCTCCAAGCCCCATCCAACCTGGCCTTGGACACTGCCAGGGATGGGGCAGCCACAGCTTCTCTGGGCACCCTGTGCCAGGGCCTCCCCACCCTCCCAGGGAACAATTCCTTCCCAATATCCCATCCATCCCTGCCCTCTGGGTGTTCAAATCTGCTCCCCTTTGTCCTCTTTGTACATTCCCTTGTCAATAGCCCTCTTCAATGTCTGCCAGGTTTGGATTTGTGTAACCACAACAGATCATCAGCTGTGGGAACCCCACCATCCTCCATGCACACGTGGGCTGGAAAGGCACAAATGTGCCCCTACCTGCAGCACCTGCAGGGTGCTGCCCAGGGTGATCTGCTCCCTGGGAAGGTGCCTCTGTACGGACAAGCCAGGAGTTGCCTCCCCCACCATTTGTTCTTCCTCAGCTGAATGCCAGAAGAATTGGTCCATCCATTGTGGAATCTCAGCTTGCCCAGAACAGCTGTGGCTGTCCCATCCCTGGAAGTGTCCCAGGCCAGGCTGGACACGGCTTGGAGCAACCTGGGATAGTGGAAGTTGTCCCTGCCCATGGCAGGAGAATGAAGTGAGCTGAACTTTGAAGTCCTGTTCAACCCAAAGCATTCCATGATTCCCTGATTCCCTGCTGGACACACAGCACCAACCCCTGAGTACAACAGCAGGCACAGCACCGCTCTCCTGCCAGGTGTCACCCAGCTCCAGAGACAAATCCAGCCCTAATCACCATCCCCTCAGCTGCACACACATTATCTGCCCTCCTCCAGGACCCAGGGCTGTCTCACGTGCATCTCATCCACCACTGACATTCCTTGTCTCTGGAGATGCAGGAGGGATCTGTGGCAATCCCAAGGAACACAATCTCAGCAGGACCATGGGGGTAAATAATTAGCGTGTGTGGATTTAATTAAGCAGCCCTATTCCTGCTCAGACAGCAGCACACACAGATCACAGATCACACAGCACACGAGGAGCAGCAGACTGTTCCCAGAGCCAAGCAAAGTGGGACACACATCCCTTCATCCCTGCAGTCCACAGCTTCAGACGCTGCATCAGAATCACACAATGGTTTGGGCTGGAAGGGTCCTTAGAGATCATCTCATTCCACCCCCTCTGCCATGGGCAGGGATGCAGGCATGTCCAAGAAACCATGTCAGCCTGCACAGGGGCCTGGTGGCAGGGCCAGGAGCCACCCCTGCCATGCTGGGGTGCTTCAGCCAGGTCAGGAACCTGAGAAAGACCTGGCATGAAACCCCTCTGGCCACCTCCACCCAGCTCCTTGAGGATGCTGCGGGATGAGGTCAAAGCACCCCAGCCCTGGGTCACTGGAACTGGACCTGTCACCCTCCCAGGACAGGGAGGTACCAATAGGTGCCAACAGGTACCAACAGACATACAAATAGGTGACATCTCAGGCTGCCCAGAGCAGCTGTGGCTGCCCCATCCCTGGAAGTGTCCAAGGCCAGGTCGGACGGGGCTTGGAGCAGCCTGGGATAGGGGAAGGTGTCCCTGCCCATGGTAGGGGTGGAATGGCCTTTAGAGATCCCTTCCCACCCAAACCATTCCATGATCCTGTGACAGTGGTGGATGGAAAACTTTAGCATGGGTGCCCAAGGAGGTGGGCTGTGGTGACCCCTGGGATCCCCTTGCTGAGGATGAGACCTGCCTCAGGAACAGCTGGAGACTGCCAGGGCAGCACAGCTGGAGAGGAACATGTGAGTGCCTTCAGCACCCAGGCCCTCTCCTTTGGACATCCAGACATCCAGGAGACAGGGAAGCCTGAAACCAGACAGAGCCTTTTTACAAAAGCACAGCAGTTGTGGGTATTTTGCTGTATTCTGCTGTTTCCAAGCCAGGCTCCAAGGTCCCAACCTCTGTCCTTAAGGCACAAGCTCAGAGCCACTGAAGCCTCCCTGCAAGGAACCTGCCAAGACCACGTGCTCCCCCAGGACATGGTCAGGAGAGGGTGCAAGGGCAGGAATGGGCATTGGTGGGCACGGGGGCTTCCCTGAGGGGCACAGCCAGCAGAGGACAGAGCAGTTTTCCTGCCCCAGGGCAGGTGGAGAGGAGAGTCTACTACAGGAACTGCCTGTCTGGAGCTGTCAGGTCTTTCAGATGTTATCTGGTGATTATTTAGATTTTGTCTCTGTGCCTGGCAAGTTCTTCTTCAGCCCTGTTGATTCCTGAGCTCAGCACCAGACCCTTGTCACACACCAGGGATACAGACTGGGAGCACCACAGGGAGCCTGGACAATGAGCTCCAACATCACTTTATCAGGATTGATGCCTTAGGATTTTAGCTTTTATATTTTTCATATATTTGTAATCCTGCAATTCTTTAGTGTATAACTCAAAACTCCATATAGGGTGTTAGCTATTCGGTCAGACAAAACAGTTCCTCTCTGAGCCTGGGATCCAAGGACACCTCACTGTCTCAGGCCCCAAGAAATGTAAACAAAAGTGGGTTGGGGGAGAGCAAACTTGAGGTAAATTACTTCATTACCTGAAGCTGTAATTGGAAGATTAACCCCTAATATGCAAATGAACCAAACTTATAAAGGGATGAAAACCCGTGACCTGTCGTCCATTTGGGGTGAAGCCCCTGGGGGGGCTCTGTCTGCCCTAAATGTACCNAATATAAATATAAATATAACCACTTTTTTACTCTCCTAATTTCATCTGGCTTCTGTTTCTAGGTAGTCCCAAAAAGGCATCAGGATCTGCCACCTAATGAACCTTGTCAGGGACATCCAGACCTCGGAAGCCACCGAGCAAGGGAAACAGATGCCTTCTTGCTCCTGAAGGAGCTGCACCACCAGTGCTCACATGAGAATTTGAATAGTTTGAGTAAAATCAGGCTACTCCTTTCCCCAGCAGGAATGCCCCAGCCCTCACCTATTGATTCCTAAAGACACTGGAGGCCAGGAAAGCCCAGCCTATCTGGAGGAATCACAGAATCATTGAGATTGGAAAATCCCTCTGAAAGCACCGAGTCCAAACATTCCCCAGCACCACCAAGGCCACCACCGACCCCTGTCCCCAAGTGCCACAGGCACAGGGCTGTTAAATCCCTGCAGGTGTGGGGACTCCACCACTGCCCTGGGCAGCTGTGCCAGGGCTGGACAGCCCATTCCATTAAGAAATTCTCCATGATATCCAACCTAAACCTCCCCTGGAGCAACTTGAGGCCATTTCCTCTCATCGTGCCACTGTTACCCATGGAGAAGAGACCAGCCCCCACCTTTGTCCAGAAGGACCACATGGGGAAAGGGGCAGAGGAGCAGCTCTGCCTTGGTCTGACACCTCTCCCTGAGGTTCAGGAACAGTGATGTGAATGGAATCCCCTGAGGCAGCATGTCACAGAAGTGGGTGACACCAGCTCAGCACCCAGCTCTGGGAGGGGCAATGCTTCCTAGGATGGAAACACTCCTCAGGGAGCTGGTGCATAAAGATCTGGAGACAAAGGAGAGGAAACTGCCCCTTGTCACTCAGAGAGCCTCTGGACCTCCCTTGTCAGCTCCCAGAGGACGAGGGGATTATACAGACCCTGCTCTCAGGACTCAAGTTCCCTGAAAGAACAAGCCAAGGGATTTCCTGGAACTGGACCACCTGCACTGGGGTGATTCTGCACAGCTTTCCAGGGACACAAACCCACCACAGCTGGGGACCTGAGTGTCCCACCCAGGAACCCACCTCCTTCTGGCCACTGTGTATTCACAGGCCTGCAGCTCAGCCCCCAGTGTCCTTTCTTTTTAGGCAATGAGGACTCCCCAGAGGTGATTTTCAACCCTGCCATGGGCAGGGACCCCTGCCACTACCCCAGGTTGCTCCAAGACCCGTCCAACCTGGCCTTGGACACTGCCAGGGATGGGGCAGCCACAGCTTCTCTGGGCACCCTGTGCCAGGGCCTCCCCACTCTCTGAGCAAAGAATAAATAAGGCCTTGGCCTTCCCCACCCATCAGCACAGGTTAAAGGTGCTCCTTAAAATGGTTTATATAAAAAGAGGAATAAACTTTGCTCACATCATTGAGATGAGGCTCTTCTCTCAGGTATTAAAAAAGCTGACCTAGTTCTCACTGTTTCCTATGGATAGGCCCAGGAAAATCCTATGGATACCACAGGCCATGTTCCAGTGAGTGCACTGGAGGCACCTGGGCAGGGCACGTTCCACAGCAGCCACTGCTGGTAACACTCCAATCCCACCTGCACTTGGGGCCATTCCTCTGTGTGTGAATAACGCAGCCTTTTGCAGAGCCTGCCTGGCCCTGGCACGGGCTGTCCCTCTCTGGTACAGGGCCTGATGACCCTTGGGAGCTTGACCCAGCGTCCCTCAGGTGACACCACCACTGCCAGGCACCCTCAAGTTGCACAGGACATGGGAACCCATCCCTGCTCTGCTCCCACCTTGCCATCCCCCCTGCTGGGACAAAGCCTGGGATGGTTTTCCAGTCCCCAGGAGCCACAGGGATGGGCTCAGTTGCTGCTGACAACACCCAGCTGTGGGTTCAATGCCACATGGCCCACTCACTTCAGAGCTGGACTGGATGACCCTTGTGGGTCCCTTCCAACTCAGAATATTCCATGATCTGCCAAATCCAAGGGCTCTGGCAGTTGCTTATCAACATGAGACCAGCAGCTTTCCCATGTGCATCCTACCCTACTTCCTTTGTTTCACTGCCTTGCTCCTGGGGGTCAGAACTTAGTGGGCAGCACCTCCCCAGCTCTCACTGCTCCATGACTTCATCCCCATTGCTGTCCTGCATCCCTTTCCAGTCATCCCAGCCCTTCTGTCAGGGACTGCTGTGTTTATTGGTTATTAATTAAGGAGATTTTAATACACCTTGTGATGGATTTGTAATTGCTCTTATCTGAATGTACAGAACTGCAGCACACACAGCACAGCTCTGACCTTATCCTAATTAGCAGGCAAAAACCAGGAGCACAGCAGATCCGGGGATCCAAAGGGCCCCACACTCCTCCCAGAGCTGCTGGAGATGTGAGTGCAATCTCAAACAGTTCAGGCTGCTCAGAAGGGCACCTCCAAGGCATTTGTCATCACTTCCAAACCCTTATTTACTCTCTACTGTTTCCAAAACCCCCTCTGGGGCTGGGAAATGAATCCGTTCTCCTGTTGAAACCCATCACATGGACATCCTGCCTTGCTCATTTTGGGATGCTTGTGAAGGCACCTGCTCTGGTTTTCCAGGGTCCTGCTGGGCAGAGCTGTCCATGCTGGTCCTGGAGAAGAGCCTTGGCCTGTCCTTGGAGACTTCTGCCCTACTGACCCCCAAGGGTTTGTCCCTCACAAAGACAGACCTGAGCTGGCAGCTGTAACTCTGCAGAGGACACAGCACCAGCTCCACCCACCCTGAGCTCTCCAGGTGTGCTCTGCCTGACCAAAGCCACAGCTGGAGCTGGCACAGCCCACAGGGAATCACAGAACTGTTTGGGTTGGAAAAAACCTCTGCGACTGTTGCGTTCACCCCTAACCCAGCACCACCATATTCACCCCTAACCCCAAGTGCCACGTCCACACGCGTTTTGAACACTTCCAGGGATAGTGATTCCACCACTGCCCTGAGCAGCCTGTGCCCATGCCCGATCACCCTTTCCACAAATAAATTTTCCCTGATATCCAATCTGAGCCTCCCCTGGCAGAGCCTGAGGCCGTTCCCTCTCCTCCTGTCCCTGTTCCCTGGGAGCAGAGCCCGACCCCCCTGGCTGCCCCTCCTGGCAGGAGCTGTGCAGAGCCAGCAGGGCCCCCTGAGCCTCCTTTGCTCCAGGCTGAGCCCCCCAGCTCCCTCAGCCGCTCCTCAGTGGAATAATGGAATTATTCCATTAGTATGGTGTAAATGCTGTGCAGATCAGCACATCCACCCTGGCAGGAGCTGACCAAAGTCACAGAGCTGATGTGGCAGGAGAAGCTTTGCCACAGGATGGTCCAGCAACCAGGGCAAAGCCCTCCAGGGATGTTGATACAGTCTTGGGTCATTCCTGTGCTGAAATTCGTCTCCTTCCCACAGTCACTCCTGCCCCGACTGCAATCACGCCTGTGTTTGTCCCAGGTACCTCCCAGGGGCAGCCTGGAAACTCAGCCTTCATCGTGGTCTGCTGTGAGCTGGGACAGGCCTATCAGTCACTGCCAGCTCTGCCAGCTGGGATTCCCTTCCTCTCTCCAAGGGAACAGGGAGCTCCTTCCTACCACAGCAGCATCTCTGGATCCATCCCTGGAACACAGGAACCTCCCCGGCACGGTGCTGGCTCCCGGGCCTCTGCCAGCGCCAGGAGATGTGTCAGTGCTGACAGCTCCCCCAGCCACGGGGACCCGAGAGACACAGCCTCCCTCTGTCACTCAGGAGCCGGCTCCAGTCACCAGAACTGGTCCCACCCATCACATCCCACCACACCCTGTGCTGATAGCGAGGCAGGGCACGGCACCTCCCGGGGCTCCCAAAGCACTGAAGGCTCCACGCTGGGGGCTGGCTGGATCATCCCCAGGAGCTGGGCACACACCGCTGATGCGCATCCTCCCCACTCCCAGGAGCAGGAGATGCCAGCTTGGTGCCCCGAGTGACATTTCCCAGGAAAAGAACAGCACAGTGAATTCAAAGGTTAAATTTGCATATTCCCAGCGCTGCTCCAAGGAACCAGACAGAAATGCAGGAGGAACTGCTCCCGGTCTGGGGCACGGGGAGCACCAACACCCTGTGCCATCAGAGCTCAGGACCTGTTCAGGTGGCACCAAGAACCCTCTCGGGGAAGCAGGAAAGGGGAAACACCAAGGGAGCACCAAGGAGCACCTCCCACAAGCACCAAGGGAGGTTCAGGGTGGATATTAGGGAAAATTTCTGCACTGAAACAGTGGTTAAGCCCTGGCACAGGCTGGAGTCGCTGTCCCTGGACATGTTCAAAAAATGAGTCGATGTGGCACTTCACAGTGGCCACGGTTTAGTGGCCATGGGGGTATTGGCCAAAGGTTGGACTTGGTGATCTTGGAGTTCTTTTCCAGCCTTAATGATTTCATGATTCCACGACTCTCCACAGTGGTTTTTAGTTCTGAGAGGGAGCAAAGCAAAGGCCCACAAGCAGTGCAGGGGAGACAGTTTAGGCTCTGCCTCTGTAGAGCAGCCCAGGGTGTGGAGGAGGAGGTCACCATCACCTCCTGCATCCCTTGTGAGGAGCAGCATGGATCCCTCCTGGGCAGGGCCATGGAGCCAGCTCTGCATTAACCAGCACAACATCTGCTTCCAGCAGTGTCCCTGGGACTGCAGCACTCCAGTGTGTCCAGGGAGGCCACAAAAAAAAATAACAAACACAAAAGGTCCTAAAAGTCAGGGAGAACCCTTGGGCAGCTCACATGGTGGGAGGTACAGAGGGTGTCCCCCAAGGGTGGGCACAGGACCCCCCAGCTCAGCATCAGCTACACAATCACAGGATCAGGTTGGAAAAGACCTCCAAGTTCATGGAGTCCATCCTTTGATCCTTTGGCAGCACTAAATTGTTAAAAGTGCATTCCAGATCCATCATTTCCTATCACCCTTTGCTTCCCAAGCCTTGCCTGCTCCTCCAGGTGTTTATGTCATGCCCTGAGGAATCACCATTCTCTGTCTCACCTCCTTAGGAAGCTCCTCTGAAACATGAACCAAGCTGGCAGTGCTTGAGAAGGAGCAGGTTTGGGGATGCCTCTGAGCCCAGAACTGTCAGGTGAGGAGACAACAGGGTCCCAAGAGGGGCAGAGGGCACCAGCTGCTGGTTTTGCAGAAAGAGCTGCTGTGGTGGGCACTGGTGGTGACCCCTCCTTGCATTCCTGCAGGGAGCAGGGCTCTCTCCAAGCCTCAGCTCCACTCCATCCCTGCCAGAGGTGGGAGAGCTGCAGGCTGGATGGATTCCTGGAAATATAAATTTGTGGCCCTTGCTGCACCTTCTGTGGATTTGAGCTCACAAGGCCTCTCCTGCTCACAGAACTCTCTGCTGTGCCATTTGTCACCACCCTGTCTCCTGTGCACTGTCCCCCTTCTCCATCTCCCTTTGCCACCAAGCAGCAGCTCCAGCCCCTGTGATTTCTGTCCATGCCAAACCCTCGGGGTGTACTCAGCATTTGGGTCTTCTGGGACAGAAGGGGGTGAAGGAACCACAATTCCCCAAGGGAGGAGGCACTGATTTACATCTACAGCTTCCATTTCCTCCTCACTCAGTTTTTATCCCCCTGTCCACATCCTCCAAAT
>VZRZ01007687.1:460021-472547 GCA_013398175.1 Climacteris rufus
GCCCATTAAGTGCTGACCACAGCCAAGATCCTGGCAGGGCCTGTCCTTACCCTGTGCTCAGCACAGACATTTGTTTCATTATTTTTTGTCCGTGTCTCTGGTTTTCCTGTCCCTCTCAGGTGACAAAGCAGCCGTGCCCTTCACGAGCTGTGTGCCCATCCCGCACTGACCGTAACCCCTGTCCCATGGCACATCCAGGGCAGCCCCTTGTGCAGCTGTCCCCGTGCCCTGCCTGCTCACCCAGCCCCACGTGTGCACAGTGTCACACACCCAGGACGTCCCCACTCTGTGATTTTGGCCTCACAGCCACTCCCAGCACCAGGATCCATCCAGGTGTGCAGAGTGTGCCCTTGGCCTCAACAGGGGATTGTGCCCATCACATCCTCCTCCCCAAGCATGAGGGGTTTGGGGAGGCAGGAGGGGCAGCTGGGGGTCGAAGGAGCTGTTCTGGCAGGGTCAGGGCTCTCTCCCAGGAGCTGTCAGGGTGCCCTTGCAAACCCTGCTCACCCCTTTGCCTCTCTGCCCGTTCTGACACTCCCAGCAAGGTTCCTCTGGCTCCCATCAGTGTGACACATTCCTGTGCCATTTAAGCCCTGTCTCCCATTATCACTTCCCACCTCTCCTGGTGCCAAGTGTTGGGCTCATTCCATCAGTTCACAGGATCTCTGGATTAGAGAGCACAGCTCTGCCCCAGCCCTGCAAGCAGGGAGGGCTCCCAGGGCTGTTTTAGTTTAGAGCAGCTGGACTGGGCACCAGCTCACCCCAGCTCCTCCCCTGGGCATGTTCAGCCTGCACTCAGTCTGTTCTGAGCACAGGGTTGTGGGGACAGGCAGGGGACACTCAGACATTCCCATTTCACCTCCCCTCCAGGCAGAAAGGATGGGATAAGCTGGAGGGATTTATCAGGAGGGTCACAGGCAGGGGAGGTGTCTGGGTGGGGGCTGCTGGCCCCTGGCCTCTCTGTGTCACCCCCTCAATCACTGTCCTGACAGCACTGTGGGGCCTCTGCCCGTCCCGCTGGCCCCACTGCCACCACAGCCCCACCAGCAACAAAGCCAGACTCATCCCATGGAGTATTTAGGAGCTTTCACACCAGTTTTCCCACCCTGAGCCTTACAGGGTGGCTTTATGAGCAGGAAACAACAAATGTCATGGCAAAGGAGTCATGTTCAGACAGGCCATGGTGGAGCCTTAATTTTAGGGAGAGAGGAGCAAGTGAGAAAGACTCACAAAGCCAGGTGAAACCAAGAGAGCTCCAGCACATCCAGAGGCTCCATCCCAGCTGCAGGAGAGGAGGGAGCAGCGTGCACAGCACACAGGGAGATGCCTTGGCTGCACCCACTGGGTGTTTGCCAATGGAACAGGCTCCAAACCCAGGCATGGGATGTGTCACGGGGTTGAGATCCCCATCCAGCACCAAAGCAGAGCCCAGGCAGGGCAGGGAGTCCTGGGGATCCCAGCACAGACCTGCCCGTCCTGCAGCCGATCCATCGGGGCTCAATCCCAAAACATTCCACACAAAGCTGGGCAGGGAGCAAGGCTGGAGCAGGCACAGGCTGAGCTGGGAGGTTCTCATGACAATAAAAACAGAATCACAGAATCATGGAACGGTTTGGGTGGGAAGGGACCTTAAAGCCCATCCAGTGCCACCCCTGCCATGGGCAGGGACAACTCCCACTGTCCCAGGCTGCTCCAAGCCCCGTCCAACCCAGCTTTGGACACTGCCAGGGATGGGGCAGCCACAGCTTCTCTGGGCACCCTGTGCCAGGGCCTCAGCACCTCTGCATAAAGAAGTTCTTTGTAACATCTGATCTTAACCTGTCTCTTAGTTCACAATCATCCCCCTTGTCCTATGACTGTGCCAGTGCAGGAACATCTCAGGTGCCCCTGGGCCGGGGCAGGCCCAGCTCTGACACACAAACAACACCCACCCTGCAGAGGTGCCACCAGCTCACCCACCCCGTGACACACGTTGGGTTCCCTTCCCAAGGCATCTCCCAGCAGCAACACAGCAGCTGCTGCCTGTGCTGGAGAGAGCAGATTCCCCGTCCCTCTGGTGAGGGACTGGCAAGAGGCTTCTCCATGGCCTTCCCTGCATGAGCTTCAGCCACAGGGTTCTCATGGAATCACAGAATCACAGATTCATAGAATCATAGAGTCACAGAATCAGAATCACAATCATAGTCACAGAATCATGGAATCATGGAATCATAGAGTGACAGAATCAGAATCACAGAATCATAGAGTCACAGAATCACAGAGTCACAGAATCATAGAGTCACAGAGTCACAGAGTCATAGACACAAAATGTTTTGAGTTGGAAGGTACCTAAAGATCATCCAGTTCCAACCCTCCTGCCCTGGGCAGGGACACCTCCCACTATCCCAGCTGGCTCTCCATCCAAAGCACCCTGCACATGCCTGAGGTGTCCCCAGGTGAAGATATTCCAAGATCCCAGTAAATCCAAGGTCCCCAGAAAATGACCAAGCAAACTGTTCTGAGGCAGACTTTGTCTCTTGCAGCCCAGCTGGCCACCCAGAAGCTCAGGATTAATTGTAAGCCTTGCAAAACTCTAGGAAAGCCAAAAATAAACACAGGGAAGGAAAAGCATTTCCTACTGAAAGCCATGGCCAAGGAAGGGCTCTCCTGGGCTGGTTCCCAGGAGGCAGCTCAGAGTCATTTAGTGTGCCACTCGTACAAATGTCTCTCTTTGGCTGTGCTGCTCCCTTGGAGATCCCTTCCAGCCTGGGAGAGAAGGGGAGGGTGACTCGGACACGACCCCAGGCCAGCAGCACCCCCAGCCCCTCACAGAGCCCCTTCCCAGGGCTTGGGATCAGCCCCATCACACATCAGAGGACAGCCTCAGGGGAACAGGAATAGTGCTGGAGTAGTGGGGGTGATGTTTGAACAACCACTGCTTCAATTCCAGACCCTGCGTTGCCCTCAGTGCCTCAGCAGCAAAAGCTGTGCCATGGTAGAACTGGGAGAAATGGTTCATGGTTCCTGTGGGTAATATCAAAGCCAAGGATGTCACCTTCCCCAGGCTGAGGATGAAGCCACAGCCCCTCAGCCAAGCCCAGCTGAAGTCTCCTCTCACCTCAGCTCCTGATGTGAGATATCCAGGTTTAAATCTGACACCTCAAGGCCTGCAGGAGCTGTGCCTGCTGCCCTGGCCATGCCCAGGCAGGCTGGGATGGCAGAACCCCTTTGCTTCTCACCCAGAAGGGCTAAAATCCACTTTGTGGCCTGAAATGGAACTAGCCAAGTGAGGGATTCAGCAGCTGTTGGTCTGCACAGAGGGTAACTATGGGGCAGCAGCTTGGGGTGGGCAATGCAGATGCCCCAGTCTGGGCAGCTGCCCCATCCCTGGCAGTGTCCCAGGCCGGGCTGGACGGGGCTTGGAGCAGCCTGGGATAGTGGGAGGTGTCCCTGCCCATGGCAGGGAAGGGATGAGATGAACTTTAGGATCCCTCCCAACCCAAACCATTCCATGTTTCTGTGATTCCTGACTTGCCCTGCACACCAGGCTGGCTGGCACACGGGCAGGGAAGAGCAGCTCTGTGCCAGGAGGGCTCGGGTGGTGCCCTCCTGCCTGCCCACAGCTCCCACGGGGGACAGGGACAGGGCCAGCACAGCGATCTGCCCACAGCAGGTGACCCTGGGGCAGCACACAGGCCCATCTCAGACCCTCAGCCCAGGGACATCCCTGCCCTGAGCCCAGGGGACAGCAGATCCCAGCTGCTCCCACTGCTGCTGCTCCTGCTGTGCCAGCCATGGGTGGAGTGGATGCAGAGCAGGTGCAGCACCCCCGTGTCCGTGTCCGTGTCCGTGTCCCCTGTGGCACAGCGATGTCCCACCCAGCACTGGGGTCCCCAGAGCTGCTGCCATTACCATCATTTACACCCTTCCTTCAGGACACATCAGTGGCAAATTTAGGGAGGGAGGGAAGTCCCTGGGCTTCATAAATCAACTTGTGCCAAAGAACCAACATCTGCACTTCAGTGTGTGCCGTACTCAGCCCCAGTGTGCCCACCACTACCCACCAGTGCCTCCCCTCCGCTCTCCCCTGCCCATCCCACCACATTCCCCAATCCCCCAGCCCTGCTCACTGAGGCAGACCCTTGGGCAGGGTTCAGGGACTTGGCTGCTATCAATTATCACCACTTTTGCCCAACCTGAGCTAAATCTTGACATCCACAGGCATCCAGGAACAGAAAAGGAAAGTGCTGCAAAGGCAGCTGGCACAAGGCACATGGGAGTCACTGAGGAGCCTGTGTTTGGGGCTGGATCTCTCCAGGCAGTCTAAGGACAG
The DNA here is from genome assembly GCA_013398175.1 of Climacteris rufus. Classification (NCBI taxonomy): domain Eukaryota; kingdom Metazoa; phylum Chordata; class Aves; order Passeriformes; family Climacteridae; genus Climacteris; species Climacteris rufus. Next base: position 464,334 of record VZRZ01007687.1, read on the forward strand.
GCCTGAATTCAAACCAGGTCTGCCAGGCAAAAGCAAACCTCAGCTTGTTCCATCTTCAGTTGAGTTAAAGGTGAGTGGGGACAGAATTAAACAAAATTAAATTAAACCAGCAGGAACTTGTACCAGGAGAGGTTTGGGCTGGAGATCAGGGAAAGGTTCTTCCCCCAGAGGTGCTGGGCACTGCCCAGGCTCCCCAGGGAATGGTCCCGGCCCCAAGGCTGCCAGAGCTCCAGGGGCGTTTGGACAGCGCTGCCAGGGATGCCCAGGGTGGGGTTGTTGGGGGGTCTGGGCAGGGACAGGAGCTGGGCTGGGTGATCCCTGTGGGTCCCTTCCAACTCAGGAGATTTTGTGATTCCATGAAACCTGTGGTACCAGTGACCCAAAGCAACTGGGCCTCATGTTGGCCAAGGTCCCCAGAGAGGCCCCAGCCCTGCTGGTGGCAGGAGAGCCAGAGGTGCAGAAGCTGCCAAATCTCTTTCAGCCCTGGGACACTGAAGACTCCTCCAGCCCCCAGGAGCCATTTCCAAAGTAGTTCCTGTCCCAGCACACCCCACAGCTGGATGTGCAGATGTTCAGACTGCAGATCCTCACAAGTGCAGGGCAGCAGCAGGAAATGCCACGCTCCTGGAAACCCAGAGCGTCCCTGTGCTAACACTGAGTGCTGCTGCTCCTGGCAGCAAACGGGGCCTAGAAAAAGAGGAGCTGGAAACTGCTGCTTCCTGCAGGAAGGTGCTGAGCTGGTCACGGGACACAGCCAGGGAGGCTTCACTTCACCCAGGCAAACAGCTCCAAAGTGTCTCCACACCAGGGCAGGGATGCTCTTGAGCAGCACAGGGAGCAGAGGGGAGCAGCAAACACCAGCCCGTGCCACCTGACAGGACGGGTGCTGTCAAACCGGGGGATACTGCAAATCAGAACATTCCTGGCACCCGGGTTGCTCTCTGAAGGGAAAGGGACAGACAGCCCTCTAGTGTAAAGCCAATGCTAACCATGTTTGCACGGGCTTGGAGAGCATTAATCATGGTCAGATCCATGTGGATGTGTGCTTGGGAAGGAACCTGTGCCCAGGGACAGAGATTTACTCCCATCACAGCTCCCAGTGCCCCTCACAATGTGCTGATGCCACAGGGATGTGCAACCAGGGAATCACAGACTGTTGTGGGTTGGGAGGGCCATCCAGTGCCACCCCCTCCATGGGCAGGGACCCCTCCCACTGTCCCAGGCTGCTCCAAGCCCCGTCCAGCCTGGCCTGGGACACTGCCAGGGATCCAGGGGCAGCCACAGCTGCTCTGGGCACCCTGTGCCAGGGCCTCCCCACCTTCACAGGGAACAATTCCTTCCCAATATCCCATCTGACCCTGCCCTCTGGCACTGGGAAGCCATTCCCTGTGTCCTGTCCCTCCATCCCTTGTCCCAAGTCCCTCTCCAGCTCTCCTGGAGCCCCTTTGGGCCCTGCAAGGGGCTCTAAGGTCTCCCTGGACAATTTTGTTCTCAAGACTGAAGAATCCCAGTTCTCTCCCTGAGCTCTGGCAGTGGAAAGACATTCCCCCTTGTTCTGTCACTGCAGGCCCTCATAGTGGAAGTCCTACAGGTCCTGGTGGGTTTCAGGTGACCATTTTTCTCTACAGAGACAAGTTCCATGTTCATAAAATCGGTATTTGCTCCAAACACTTCTGTTCAGGGAGGGTGTGGAGCCCTCCCAGCCTTACCCCAGCACCCACAAAAGGCTTCTGAGAGCCCAACTTGACCAGCAGCTCATGGCACATCCCTGACAGAGCTCCCTGGGGGAGCAGGGAAAGCTGAATTTGAGGCCTCCAAAGATATTTTCCTTTCCTCCCTGTCCCTTCTGCTGAAGAGCCAGGCTGAGTTCCCACCTCCCATCTCCCATTCCCTGTGCACGTGGCTGTGTTGTGCACATGGATTATTGTCCATGGCTCCCATCATCACTCACAGCCTTAAGAAAGACACACAGTTAAAACCAATATTTAAAGTCATCAAACAAGCACAGGCAAATTTGAACAGCCCCACAACTCACTGTGACATAACAACACAGGGTGCAGAGCTGAGAGCTGAGCTGCAGTGCCAAGAGCACAGTTCTGCCCACAGTCTTCAAAATTTAATGAAAACACACCAGTTTTAAACACTTCCCCAAATCCAGCTCACAAAATCTGTCACTTTGATGTGAATGGTCCCAGTCTTAGACTAATCAGTCACTTTTACTTCCTCTTTAGGAGCTAAAGACGCAAATGAACTCCCAGCAAAGCGCACAGCTTCGGGAGAAGAATTTAGCAGCCAGATGGTTCTTGCAAAAGATTGGTTTTTAACAAAAAAATAAAAGTGAACCCATTTCCCCCATGAGCAGCTCACAGGAGCTGAAGTGACACATCACAAGTCATTCTGAGCTCCTGTATTAGAGCATCACTTTTGCCCCTTCCTAAATCACCATGTAAATTATAATTATCACTAATAACTGATCAATTAGTACAAGGCACTGTAATTATCCTGTGCACTCAGGGAAGAAATTTGAATGCAAACTTCCCTTTGTTTCCAGCTGAAGGTGCAGCACAGAGAGATAAAACAAAGCAAAAGTGCTGGGAAGGCACCAGGATTCCAAGAGCCATCGGAGGGAATGTGTCCATCTCCCTCAGGATGGAGCAAAGCTGGAAACTCCATGCAGGCAGTGAACCTCTCTCCCTGCTGCATCCATTTGCTGTCTCTGGACTGTCCTCACCTCTGTGTGGAACTGCAGCTGTGGATGGGGATCAAGGCACAGCTGACAATAGAGGCTCTCCACACCTCCGTGGATTAAGGACAGAAATGCTGGACAAGGAAGTTTTTCTGAGTCAGCTCCGGGAGTGAACAACAAACCAAGCAACACTGGGCAAAGGGATTTTGGATGTCCCAGATGGTGGAAGGAAGAAGGAGCTCATGTCAAGCCCCTGTCCCTGGCTGTCTGGGCTGGAACTGGGGCAGCAGCACAGGGAACAAACCCCATTCAGGTATTTGGAGAAGCACAGGGTGGGAACCCTGGACTTCAGATGTTCTGCCCCACTGCTAAATAACACTTCCCTACCTTAACAAAGCAAATCATGTGCAGGTTACCTAAATGTCAGAGCTTTCTGAATGAGAGTCTTGGAGGTTTCCAAAGCTTGGATAGAGAAATCCTCAGCAGACCTGATCTGATGTGCAATAGCCCTGTTCTGGACCCTTCCACCAGCACCTCCAGGATTCTGGGATCTGGCCGTGTTGGTGTGTCCTCAGAGAGGTCTCTGCCACTGCAGGGTGTCAGGAAAGGCTTCCAGCACAGGGTGCAGCTGAGGACTAGAGAGCTCCAGGGAATCTCTGCATTAATTACCATTGATGTGGGACACCAGGCTGGGGGAGCTGGAACCAGTCCACAGAAAACATGGCCAGGGGCTTTGTCCCCAGGCACAGCCAGCAAAGCAAACACAGGCACAGGACACTGTGTGGAAGTGTCTGCTGCCATCCTGAGTGTCCCTGGCTGTGACCCCCACTCTCAGGTCCTCCCTGGTACCTCCCCCAACCCCTGCTCTGAACTCACAGGGACCCAGTGTGAGGTTCATCCCTCCTGCCCTGCCCCGGGACAGGCCTGGGTACCCCGATCACACCAAAGGGACATGGGCCACTCATGGTGCTGACCCAGGCCAGGTGACAAAGGGCTTGAGCTGCCTTGGCCAAGAAGTCTGAGCTGTGGAGGAGGACAGGATATCTCCATCCTTGGAAAGACATCCATCCTGGACAGGACAAGCCCATGAGCAACCAGACCTGCCTTTGAAATCAGCTGTGTGAGAGATCCTTTAGATCCCTCCAGGTGTACTCCAGCTGTATCCAGACGATTCCTCCAACCTGTTCTGTAATTTATGAAAGCCAATATTCTGAACCCTGCCTTGCCTGACCCGTGCAGACAGGACCCAGCACTGCTGGCTGGCTGCTACCTGACGGTCATCAGGTGATGCCTCGAACTGCTGAGCTCTCAAGAAACTGACCTAAAAATCCCAGCATTGAAGTGTTTTCTTGTTTCCAGCTTCCTCCATGTTTTGCACGTGCTTGTGGAGTGCTTCTGCTTCCCTTGACAACCACGAATGACACAAAATAAAACTCAAGTGCTTTTCTAATCCCCTGATTCCAGGAGAGGGACAATAAATGCTGTAGAACCTGCTGGTGCTGTTGAACAGCTCCAGAGTGAAGGCTGGGAAAAAGGAGGGCCAGCCCAGACACACAAACCTGCTGTGGCTGCAGCAGCACCCTCAGGAGAACATCATCAGTCTTGTCACCTGACACTGTGTCACTGCTAAAGAAGGGATCAGTGACGGCACAGGCCTCCACGGTTCAGCTCTGGACTGAATTTAAACTTAGCCAGGGTCCCTTGGGATATAACTCAGCATCACTCTCTGAGGGACAGAGCTGGAAAAGCTGAGACTACACCACAGAAATGCTCATTGACCTGGTCAAGGATACAAAGAAGGCCCAAGCAGAGCCAAGATCAGACTCCAGAGGCCCTGACTTCTGTGAGCTCTCTAAAAGCAAAGTAAGCATGGCCAGAGTCTGTGCAGCACCCCGAGATGTGTTCTGCCCACACAGGGCCTGTTTGTGGTCTGCACCCCCCCCACAGGAAACACCTCTGTCACCTGGTGCCACCCTGCCCTGAGCCCACACACCCCCACTGAGCACCACACAAGGGGTAATCAGCCTCTCCAGACTCACATTCTGTGTCCCAACAGCCTCAGTCAGACACAGCTCAGGCTGAGGTGAGTTTGCATATTTGAGCAAACTCTGCACGGATTCCTTCAGCATCTCTGCGCAAGCACGGCAGGATCCACCCTCGGCCTCTTTTAGCTGATTAAGACTTTTCAGTACAATTGTCCCCTTTTCCTTCAGCCTCTGGAAACCTCCAGGAGTTGCAACCACAGCAGGAAAGGGGAGGAGAGGCTGGGCTTTGTGTATCACAAGCCTCACTCCTCCCTCCCACACCTCTGTGTGTCTGTGGTCGAGAAGCCCTGAAACCCTGTTACTCACAAATCCCAGACAGACCCATCTGGCACCAGGACACAGCACAGAGCTCTGCACATGGACAGGAGGGAGAAGCCCCCCCAGAAACCCCCAGCCCCTGCAGGCACCACGCTGAGATGCTGCCTCTCACAACCCCTCTGTGCAGGGTACTCCTGTTCCGCTGTGTCTGTGCCTCCCGCATAAAAAGAAAACCTCTTCAGGAACATCAAAAGAAGAGCTTGGCACTCGGAGATTTGTCTTAATGAAGGTGACAGCAGCAGAAAGCATTGCAAATCCAAGGGGAAGAGGACGCACACCTAATTAGACCGACTCCTTTCTTCTCCCTCCAGGGTGAATCCTGGGGCTGCAGCTCCAGCCTTTCCAGCGGGCCGGGCTCCCAGCACGGCGGGGCTGAGCTGCCAGAGCCCCTGGCACAGCAGCCGAGTGCAGGCTCAGAGCAGAGATTAGAGCTCAGCTCTTTGCAATCTTCCTTGTCCTGCTTTGTGTCAGGGCTCTGGCTCAACCAATTTTCCCTCTCCTTCCACGCAGCTCGGGAGGGTGGGAAGGGAAGGAAGACACAGCCCTTGCCAGGGCAGGCACCACTGCCCACAGCCAGCACCTCTGTGCATGCAGGGTGTGCAGCAGCCTCCAGAGCATCCTTCCCCTTCCCTGCCCCCAGCTCACAGCGTCCTTGATGCTTCTGAGATGAAAAACGTGGAAAATTCACAAATGTGCTGCTGGATTGTGCAGATTTTGCTTATTCCTTTGGAAGGCTTAATGGCCAAAGTCATTGTTGGTGTCAGAGAAGATTACACAGCACAGGGCCTGCCTGAATAGCCACTGACTGGCACAAGGAATCTGGGATGTCAGTTGTGCACCCCCATGTCCCTTGCCAGCTTCCAGCTCCACAGTGAGCCACCAGGATGAGTGGATGGAGCAACAACCATTCCCCTGCCCTCTCATTCCAAGCCCCTGAGCAGGGCAGAGAATGGGAGAAGGCAGAGGGAGACACATTGTGTAATGAACTGTCCCCTTCCTCCTTCCCACCAGTGACTCCTGCACCTTCCCACGACTCCTTCATGGACGGAACAGCTCCCAGAAGGTTTTCCCCAGCAAAGCCCAGAGCACAGGGTGGAGGGAATTAATGAGGGACCTGGCTTGTTCAGCTCCCTGTGCCAGTGGAGCTCAGCACGTGCTGCCCACAGCCCACAGCACTTTCAGCATCTCATTAACTCATCCTCTGGACCAGCTTTGTCTGGGAAGCATCACAGATCCAGCAGGGCCACCACGGCCTCTGCACCAATCCAATGCCCAGGCACCGAGTGGAGCAACAGCACCTCCACCTTTTTGCCCTAAAATCTCTCTTTAAGCACATTCCTCTTTAGAAAACCTCTCCAAACACAGCCTTTGATGGATCCCTGATGGTCTGAGGTCTGTGCTGCCTGGTGGGGAAGGGGGGACAAAGCCCAGAAAATGCAGCGGCCCCTTGATAAAAAATTAACATTACAAAGACAGGAAATACAAAATTATATGATGAATGGTGTTTTCTCTCAAGAAAAAAAAAAGAGCTGTTCTCATATCAGTGATGTTGATGTAGGTTCTCATATTGCAGGGTTTTGTATTTGGGTCTTTTTTTAAAAAAAAAAGAATAAGCATAGAAAGTCGTTTTTCAATAAAAATGAATTGTGTTAATAAGGCAGCAAGTGCTGAGAGCAGGGAAAGCTCTGCCTGTCCAACTGCCCCTGGTGGCTATTTCTGGCTTACAAGGCACTTGAAGCATCCTGGCAGCCCACAGTGGGAAATGTAGTCCAGATACAGTAGGATGGTCACTCAGCTAAACATAATCTCCAAGGTTCATAAGGACTTTACAGTGAAACCTGCCAGCAATCCAGGCTCCCCAGCCTCTCACAGGAGCAATTCATAAACTGCAGGAACGAAGAAAATAATTCAACCCAAACCCCTCCAAGCCTTGTTCTATAAATAAAGCCGTTGTAACACAGTTTTTATATTTCATTATCCTCTGTGTTGTTCCACACGATGCTGGCAGGAGCCGGGAATGTCACTGTGTGGAGAAAGCGCGGTGCTGCAGCAGGATCGGGGATGGGAGGAGAGGGGATCGGGGCGGCTGTACCACACCCAGCACCTGGGAGCTGCTCGGCCGGGCCCCCAGCACCGCGCCCGGAGCGGCAGGGCCAGCACAGGCACGGGTGGGTAACCCTGCCCAGGCACGGCACACGGCAAACGGAGGCTCCGGTATCAGTGTCCCCTCGGGGCCCGCGGGAGAAGCTGGCACCGGAACCTGCTCCCAAGGTGTTCCCCAAACGGAAATAAATTGGCCATTTCAGGTTTCAAATCGACACAAAGCCTCTCAAGGAGGCGGTGTGCTGTGCGGATCACAGCTTGGATGTGTTCTTTGATCATCGCAAATAAACCAGCCACAGTGCCCTCCAAAATAGAAAGGAAAAGAGAATTGTATCTGTGTCACTGATGGGAACGGGGAGCAGGCTGGAGACAGCGCAGCCGGGAGAGGCTCCGCGAGCCCGAATCTCCGTGCCCGGCAGCCCGGCCAGCCCTGGAGCTCCCACGGTGGGCTGGCCCCTCCAGTTAAAAATTGCAATCCGTGGGCTGGGTTCCCGGCAAACACACCTGGGTGGCACACGCTTCTCCGAGCGGGCTGGACCCGCAGCCTGGCAGCGAGAGTCCCTCCCGAGCCAGGACTGCATTTCGGGTCCCCCGGAGCCACCGCAAGCAGCCCAGGCACGGTGGGACCGGGGGGTTCCGAGAGCCGCCGCAGCCCCCGGCCCCTGTGCCAGCCCAGCCCCAGCCCCAGCCCCAGCCCGCACACCGGGAGCCGGGAAGCAAAGATTATGGCCAAAGTCGATGGAAAAGGGCTGTTTCAGGCAGAGATTCGGCTGTGCCAGGCTGCAAGCTCCGTGCCTCTCCCCCGGCGGAGCGAGCGGAAAGGGGGTCCAGCCGCTGCACCCCCAGCCCTTCCCAGCCCGTGGCTGCCGGGCACGGAGCGGGGGGACCCTGAGGGAGGGGCCCTGCGGGGAGCCCCCCCCGCACCGCGGGACCCGCTGTCCCCCCGGACCCTCCGCCAACTTCCCCGTCCGGAGGCAGCGCAGGCGGGACGGGCTCGGGGAGCGGGGCCGGGGCTCCCCCGGCGGCCGGGCTGGGAGCGGGGGAAGCCGGGCTGCCCCATCC
>VZRZ01007687.1:473640-487641 GCA_013398175.1 Climacteris rufus
TTTGACGTGAGAGGAATCAGCCTAGATCGGATTTACTGGCTGGAGGAGTGAGCGGGAGGACGGGGGAGCCGGGCACGGGTGGCGGGGGGAGGAGGGGCCGCTCCGACGGCGGCGGCTCCGCGGCGGAGCCCCCGCGGTGCGCGGCCGCGGCCCGGGCAGGGCTGCGCGGGGCCGGGAGCTCATTCCTGGAGGAGAGGTGCCACCTAAAGGAAGCGGCGGAGAGGGACGCCCGGGCGGCTGCGGGCACCGGGCCCGCTCCCTCCTCCCCACCTCCCGCCGCAGCCGCGCCCGCACCGCCCCGGGGGCCGCGGGGACCACGGCTCGGAGCCCTTCGGGAGGCACCGGAGACCTCGGAGGGTGATTTTCCTCTGCTCTGGATCTGCGCACCGGGGAGGCGGCGAGAGACACCCGAACCCGCGGTGCCTCCTCTTCCTCACCAGATTCCACTTCTGCGGGTGCGGAGCTGCTGCCTTCCCAAGGGAAGGATGTCAGAGATCCCTGGGTACAGCCCGAAGGAGAGCTCTCTTACCTCTGTCTAAGCCCTCTCGCCACAGGCCATCCCTGCCCTTCAGGATCACTCTCCCGTGGGCAGGAAGGACAGCAGCTTGCCTCAGTTTACCCAAAGAGCACGAGGGTTACACCGTAGGTGAAGCAGGGTGAAGCTTCCCACCATGCTGAGCTCTCCAGCAGTCTTCCCTGTCCTGGAGGGACCAGGGCTCCTACACAGGCAGCTCCCATCTGCAGCTGTCCTGGGAAGCATAAAGATGGATTTTTATTAAATGAACTCATTTGCTTGGGGGAGGAGGGAGGAAGGAAGGATGTTGCCAGAGAAAGCTGAACATCCACAGTATGGAGATGTCGTATCTCCGTCCCCACTGGTCAGAGGTTCAACTTCCACCAGGCCTATGTACAATATGGGTCTATGTCTGTATCCACGTGAAACCCACCTGGAATACTGTGTGCAGTCCTGCTGCCCCCAACATACAGGACACGGAACTGTGGGAGCAGGTCTGGAGGAGGCCATGAGGTTGATAAGGGACTGGGGCACCTCCCCTATGGAGACAGGCTGGGAGAGCTGGGGTTGTTCATCCTGGAGAAGAGAAGGTTGTGTGGAGACCTCACAGCATCTTCAGAATCTGAAGGAGATACAAGGAAGCTGGGGAGGGACTTTTTTTCAAGAACTGGAGGGACAGGACACAGGGAATGGCTTCCCACTGCCAGAGGCAGGGTCAGATGGGATATTGGGAAGGAATTGTTCCCTGTGAGGGTGGGGAGGCCCTGGTACAGGGTGCCCAGAGAAGCTGTGGCTGCCCCATCCCTGGCAGTGCCCAAGGCCAGGTTGGACGGGGCTTGGATCAACCTGGGACAGTGGGAGGTGTCCCTGCCCGTGGAGGGGGTGAGACTGGATGGGCTTTGAGGTCCTGTCCACCAAACCACCCTGTGATTCTATGCACAGTGTTTGTACACAACTCTACCTATATACACCCGGGTATGTAAATGCTGCTGAACATTTATTCCTCATTTGTGGTTTGTCACTCCAGTACTGACCATCTCTTGGAGCTTTCACCCAGGGTTGGTGTCACAACCACATCTCTCCATGTCCTGCCCAGTCTGCGGCTTTCCATGAAGGCATCACTCCAAGGTGAGCCAGGGAAAAGTCTCTTCTGGGTACAATAACCCTGTCCCCTCACCCACAGCTCTCTGGGTGCTTCACACTGATGCCACAGTCATCCATGGAAAAAAGAAATTCAACCAAAGGCTGATCTACCTGGACACTGGAGCCAGGTGGAGGTGATTTACTAACTGTGGGCTTTATTTGTGCAAACAGTCTCAGCTGGCCCAAGGTACTGGGCTTAGAATCACAGAATCACAGGAAGGTTTGGATTCGAAGGGATCTCAAAGCTCATCTCATTCCAACCCCACTGCCATGGGCAGGGACACCTCCCACTAGACCTTTGAAATCCTACTGATCCAGGAGAACTGTCAATACCCAGGTGCCCTCAAACTGTCCAGATGTGATGTTCTGTACGGCCTAATGCCTGCAGCCCCTTCCTCCAGTCCTTGGAGTGGGGAGAAGGCACTTGGGGAGCCACTGACCACTTTCTGCCCCTCCAGAATGCAAAGGTGCAGAGATGATTCCCTAATCCCCTTCCTTCCCACACCTCCAACCCACACTCCTACCTGCATCCTAGATTAAGCATCCACTGACCTCTCTACCCCTTCTGTTTGCCCTGCACAAGGGTGACTCCCAGCTGTCTCCTGCCCATCCTGTATTCTCCAGGGGCCCTGTAAACACTTAATTAACAGGACAGCACTTAATGAACATGCTGCCAAGGGAGCACTGTGCCCACAGGGTCACAGGCTGGGCCCTCAGATGGGACATAGCTGGGACACAGCTCTCTCTCGGGCACTTGGGCCAGTCTGTGCCAGGTCTGCTCTGAAGGAACAGAAGGGTTTTCCGGGAGTGCCAGGATCGGTGAGGTCTGGGAAAAGACAAAGAACATTCCTGTGCAATCTGCTGGCAGCACACTTTGTTGTTGATTTATGGACACCTTCTGGGAGGGAGGATGATCCTACCCTGCCCTGCAAATTCTGCAGTGGCAGCCCAGCTTCCGCAGGTTAGGAAAGTGCTGCTCCTCACTTTTGAACACACCTTCAAGCACTCCTGTTTCAGCAGTGCCCTTTGACTTCGCCATCCCAAGTGGTGCATCAGGAGAGAGAGGTCACCGGCGTGCAGGGCATCAGAACAGCTGCAGAAGAAAGGACCCTGGAGCTGGAATTTCCTGGGAGAGGGCTGGAAGGTGAGCAGGGGCACTGAAGGAGTTAATTGAAGCTCTAGTCACAGGGCCGAAAATTGCAGGTTCTACCAGGGAGGCGGCGGCTGCGTGTGGCTGTTTGGCTGACATTTCTGAAAGGTTAATCTGGAAATGGAGAGAGCACATCTGTAGAGAGCTGGGGCTGACTTTTCCTGTGGATTCCTGCACCTCCTTGGGCTGGTTTGAGACCTAACAGTTGTTACACAGAGGTCAGCATGAGGCATGTGACCTTGGCACGCGGTGATGCTCTACTGTGTCCTCGGGCCAGCTCTGCTTCCAAGCTTGTGTGACAAGGCACAGGAAACTGGCTCTCCCTTTGTGCCTTCTGTTGGACATCTGTGCTTCCCATTTCTCCACAATCAAGGTGTTGTCCAGCAAGAACTGAGTGAAGGAGGGATCTCCCTAGCAGGACATCCCCTGGGGGAGCTGGGGTGCAGTTGCAGTGTGAGCAATTCTGTGCAGCTCTTGGAGAGGAGCCAACATTCCCCGAGATGAAGACACCTTGCTTTGACTGGATAATTATATGTTCGTCTCTGTCTAATGCTTAATCACACTTAGATCAATTCTCTTCCTTCAGATTGGGAGCCTTGTTTGCAAAGTGTCAGCCCTTCCCCTGCTCTCTTTAACCCCAGCTTGTGAGCACAGGGGCCCGCCGTGTTTGGGGCACACGCCTGGGTCTGTGGGCACGGAGAAGGTGGAAAAGAGAGGTGGATGTGGGGAAATTGAGAGGGCACATGAAATGGGAAGTCATTGCCCTTTGCTGTGCTCACACACACACCTCTTTTTTTTTTAATAGAACCTAATGGAATTGACTCCTGAATCTCAGTATGAAATAAAGTGTAGCTTGTGCTGGTCCAGCAAAAGCCTTGCTGATCCCCATGGCCTTGTGGCTTCGTCTGTCCTGTGTCTGATGTGGCTGTGAGCACCTGAAAACATCTCTAAGAGGAGCAAGGAGGCAGAAAAAGGGCACTAAAAGATTTGGAGTTTTGCTCTCTCTGGTGGAAGGGGAGTTGGAACAAAATGATCTTTAAAGGTCCCTTGCAACCCAAACCGTTCTGGGACTCTGTGTTGTGTGTCTGCCAAGTTCTGGAACTGCCTGTGCTTGCAGGAGACAGGAGCAGATGTGAGCACATGGTTCAGCCTGGGCAATCAGCAGCTGAGGGAATGTGACCTTCTCCATTTGAGAATGATCCCCCTGGACCTCAGGAAGAGTCATCCTTCAGAGACCCAAGAAAATCTTCTTAGAGTAGTGTCCACCTGCTCTGAAGACAGGCATGGGCACACCGTGGGACAGACTCCCAAATGCAAAATCCCAAGGGCTCCCCAGACCCACCACCACTGGGACTATTGACAAAGTTTAGGTTTGACACCCTGTGCCTGCTGACTTCTATGAATGACACAAAGACCCCAGCTCTCTCCTGGACATTTCCAGCAGCTGGAACACAGCTCCTGCACATTGGGAGGCACAGGGAGCCTCTACATCAGCGAGGCTCCTCAGCCAGGTGAGCACACAAGGATGATCTGTGCTGACAGGATTTATCCAGACACCCAGCGTAGCTACTGCTGCATTTTCAGGACCTGAACTGACCCACAGCAGTGGGCAGAGAAGTTCTGTGCTGGCAGAGTGGTTCTTCCAGCAGACCAGAGTACCAAGATTGGATCATCCTACCTGCACAGCAAATATATATAAATATAAAATACATATTATTTACACACACACACACAAATATATATATATATATATATTAGCAGTTGACATGAAGTTGTGCCAGGGCAGGGTCAGGCTGGAGATCAGGGAAAGGCTCTTCCCCCAGAGGGTGCTGGGCACTGCCCAGGCTCCCCAGGGAATGGTCCCGGCCCCAAGGCTGCCAGAGCTCCAGGGGCGTTTGGACAGCGCTGCCAGGGATGCCCAGGGTGGGGTTGTTGGGGTGTCTGTGCAGGGCCAGGGGCTGGACTGGATGATCCCCGTGGGTCCCTTTGGCTCACAACAGATGATGGGCCAGGTTTGGTTCCTCCCCTGCAGTCAGATGTGCCCAGGGTACCAGAGCACCTGGTGGGGAGGGCCCAGTGACCAGAGGACTGGGGTGTGATTGGCCACCCCTGGATCCTTTGCAGTGACACAGGACATGCCAGGGAGCTGCTGGATGATCCTGGGCCCTGGTGTGAGCCTTGCCTGGCTCGAACCTCAGCAGGCAGGGCACCCCATCTTTGCCAGCTGCATCAGCTCATTACCATCCCTCCTTAGTTCAGGAAAAGGCACCGATTGTCTGTGTTGTTCCATTTGCTCCTTTTGCCATGAAAAACTGCACCAGAGCCTCGCAGAGCCTGCATGGGCAGGGCAGAGGGAGAAAAGCTTCCCCTCTGTCAGTGCACCCAGCCCCTGCACGGCCAGTGATTCCCCATGGATGCTGCTGCTGCTCCGGGAGGTGAATTATGACCCTCATCGCTCCTGCTCCGTGATTTCACTCACATTTCAGGCCTCTCTTGCCTGAGCAATGGGGTTGGTGTGGATGAGCTGTTCCTGTAAATCATCCCAGCACCGCTCCAGCCTGACACATCAATCCCCTCTTGGAAAAGGTTCCCACCTGGTCCTGGCGGTGCTGCTGAGATTGGGATGTGCCAGGAATCCTTCAGAGCATCGCAGGGCTGTGCAGGAAGAGCCACAGATTTATTCAGGTGTCTCTTGCAGAAAGCTGCTCACTTCCAAGCCTAAGGGAGCCTCATCTGGATGAGAGCTGGCACCTGGCTTGCAGCTGCCCTGAGCTGGCCCTGCACTGACTGAGAATCAACTGTGAGCAATCACACAATCCCAGACTGCTTTGGGTGGGAAGGAATCTTAAAGCTCATATCATTCCACCCCCTGCCGTGGACAGGGACACCTCCCTCTGTCCCAGGCTGCTCCAAGCCCCGTCCAACCTGGCCTTGGGCACGGCCAGGGATGGGGCAGCCACAGCTTCTCTGGGCACCCTGTGCCAGGGCCTCCCCACCCTCCCAGGGAACAATTCCTTCCACATATCCCACCTGACCCTGCCCTCTGGCACTGGGAAGCCATTCCCTGTGTCCTGTCCCTCCATCCCTTGTCCCAAGTCCCTCTCCAGCTCTCTTGGAGCCCCTTTGGGCACTGGAAGGGGCTCTGAGCTCTCCCTGGAGCCTTCTCTGCTCCAGGTGAGCCCCCCCAGCTCTCCCAGCCTGGCTCCAGAGCAGAGGGGCTCCGGCCCTCAGAGCATCTCCTTGGCCCCCTTTGGCCTGGCTCAAACAGCTCCATGTCAGGTTTGCTGGAAGGACTTGTGACCCTGTGGAAGAGTGACCCACACTGCAATAGTTTGTGGAGAGCTGTTTCCTGTGGGATGGACTCCACGCTGCAGCAGGGCAAGGACTCTGACTCCTCTCCCTGAGCAGCAGCAGGAACAATGTGGGATGCACTGGCCATGATCCCCATTCCCATCTCCCTGTTCCTCTGCGGAGGAGGAAGAGCCTGGGAAGTAGGGACGTGTGGAAAAACTGGTTTTTAAAGATATGTTTTACTTCTCATGATCCTGCTCTGAATTGGTTGGTAATAAATTCAATTAATATCCCAAAGTTCAGTCTGTTGTGCCTGTGACAGTGATCAGGGAGGGATCTCTTCTGGTGTTTATCTCAACCCATGAACCTCTCACTGTGTTTTCTCTCATTGGGGTCTCATTGTAAGGGGCATTAATAAAGCAGCTTTGGTGGGCACTCAACACCCAGCTGGATCAATCCACCACAGAGACTCTGTATGTGCAGAGGGAGCCAAGGGCAGTGGGAGAACTGCAGGAAAATCTGAATAAGAACTGAGCAGTGAAAGCTGCTCCTGCACAGAGCTGAGCAAGGGGAGCCCTGTGCATTCCATGGGTGTTGGCTGTGGAGGGAAGGAGGTCTGGGATGGACTGGCCACAGGGACCTGGTCCTTGGGAGCCCAACACAGCCATGGTCTCTCCAGTTCTGCACTGGCAGCTCTCATCCCCACCTGGTGAGTGCCAAACCTTCAGGAGAACACAGAAAACAAACCAAGCAGGCATTGGGGATGAAAAGCCCTCCCGGCACCCCTCAGTCAGACCTGATGTTCACATCCTGCACACAGCCCAGGCTGTCCCTGCAGCACCAGCACGTGCGCTGTACGCAGTGCCCAAGGACTGGGACGAGTCCTGAGAGCAGCAGCTGAATAGAGGCTGCTCCACCCCAGTCACACCAGTTTGATCCAGTTTGGGTCACTTTCCAGGTCCTGAACTGCTCCAAGCTCTGCATTCCAGAGACTCTGCTGTTCCCAGGGGCAGCACATGATGGGGTGGGCTGTAATCCATGTGTTCTTTGAGGGGTCAGCTTTGGGTTTTCCTCCAAGCCCAACAGTGTCTCCACTGGGATGGAGTCTGCGATGGGTGTTGCTCTCCACAGAGTTCTTCTGCCTTGAGTTGCTGGGATGTGGCCTCTCCTCCTTGATGTTCGTTTGTTTGTTTGTTTTCCGGTTCCTCATTTATTTTTGAGGCTGACTCCTCCTCTCCCCACACTGCTGGCTGTGCTGGCAGGGGCAGTGGTAGGGACTTGCAGGAAGGCTACTGGAGAGCACTGGCAGAAAATGAACACGGAATTTGTGACTGGGAGCAGCTGCCCTTGCAGCCCCATTCCAAACGCCACCGAGATTTCATGGAGGAATGAGAGCATGGCAGCACCACATGACCAGTCACAACAGCTCTGGTTACAGATCTGCAGTGCTCCCAACAGAGTTAGCAAATGAGTTGCAGACCGGGAACTATCTGCAAATAGTTTCCAATAATGAATTGAGGTGCGAAAGCTGCAATCTGCTCTGAGACAATCTGTAAACAGAGGGAAGGAAAATTCACCAAAATAAATTATTCATTTCAGATTACTCCTCTAGCTCATGTCTTAACTTGAAAATCTCCAGGGCCTGCAGAGATTTCCAGGGATGCTCCTGTACCTCGAGCAGTGCTGTGTTGGGGCAGGCACAGTGTTGTGAGACTGATAAGAGTGTCCTATCAACACTTGGCCAGCTCTTCTCTCCCCCAACTGATGGGGATTTGCTACCAAACATGGACCAGCTCCCTGGTTTGTCCAAAGACAGGGAAGGTAAAGCTATCCTGGGACAAAAACTGGACTCTTCCCCTCTCCCTGCTGCCACCAACAGAGAGATAGAGGAAAAGGAACCACCCTGGAGCAGGAAACAAAGCAGTGGTGGGATGGGGAATGGGGGAAAGGAGAGCACACAGGGATAAGGGAACAGGGCAGGCTGGAGGCAAATCACAACTTCAAGTTGGCCCAGGCCATGTGAGACACAGGGGTGTGTAGCAGCCCAAAGCTGCTGCCTGGGGCTGCTCGTGTGAATGTCGTTCTTTCCCACAGAAGGTACAAGAAACAATAAGATAAGCACCTGTTGTTGTGAGTCCGGGTATGATATGTTTTGAATTGGGCCAACCATACTGAGGGGTGAGTGGCTTTTAGCAAATCATCTACCTGGGTTCCTACTCTATAAGATGGGAATAGGACAATAAACGGGGCGCGCTCACTGGCTCTCTGCTCATGAAGAACCCAGCTGTGTGCCGTGGGTGTGCTCACCATGGCGGGGCAGTCCTGGGTAAGGGCTGGATGCTGGAGCCCAGCCCTCTGATGCACCAGGAACTGTGCCCAGCCCTCCTTTGGAAACCTTCCAAACAGCAGGAGGAGGAGAAATTGGCCCTGAAGAAGAAGATTTCCAAGAGCAGCCTCAGGTTTCCTGGGGGCACAACAGGACGAACACCCCTGACCCCAGGCAAGGGGAACCATGAGCAGCCGTGCCTGAGGGATGTGAGGGAGTTAGTGTCCCACGCCCCTGCACAATTTCTGATGAGTTTGGGACTTGGCATGGCACTTGGCATGGCTTGGTGCTGGAGAAACTGGCTAAAGAGCAGAAAAACTGTACGTGGAGAAGAGAAACATATGGAGCTGGAGGAAGGTGCAAGATGGGAAGCTGGGGTAGAGCAGTGATTATTTGTTCAGTTATCTGCAAAGATTGGCTTAAGCTGCTCTGGGTCCTCCCAGGCAGGATCTGCAGCTGCGACAGGCCAGGTTTAAGCAGCTTTGTCCTTCTGACTGTGGGTGCCCCATGGATCTCCAGATGCCACAATCTGGCTCTTTAGTTTTTGGCACTTTTAGTGCAGTCCCAAGTTTTCAACCTCACCATGGACAGCAGCAGACTGGACTGGAGCACATTGAGGTGTTTCACAGAGAGCTGTGAGGCAATGTTGTCTTCTTTAATTAGAATTAAACAAGTAAACAACGTTTTAGTGTGTGTTTTCCTGAAAAAATGTGGGGGACTGCAGGGAAGGGCAAAGTTCAGAGCAGAATTTTCCATTTCTGATTGTACCAAACTGGGCAGATTGGAGAAACAGAATATTGCTCACACTCTAAGGGGATTTTAGATTAAACGTGACCCCAGACATCACCTGGAGAGAACCTCTGGCAAGTTGGACTTTTTCAAACCCATTTTTCTGAGCTGAAACTTGCTCTGTATTCTGGTAAATGCAGGAATGCTCGAATAGTGAGCTCAAATCTGGTGGATTTGTCTTTGATCCAGTTTGGCAATTATTGTCCCAAATTCCCATGATCCCAACAAATGCCAGGGTTTGGCCTTTTGGAGCTGCTGATGTTAGAGCCCAGCTAACCCTGCTCACCAAGCCATGGAATTACTGGGGCATTATTGCTGCTCTGGACCATGGAGAGTTTTCAGGGGATGTGCTGAAACTTCCAAGGCTTTACAAAAAGTATTTCAGCTTTAAGAAATAACCCCAAGAAAATGCTGGCAATGCTGTTCAAGCAGCTCTTAATGAAGGCTTTAGAAATATCCCTGTCAAGGCCATGGCTTTGCTCTGCTGGTAAAGGGCAGGTGAACATTTGGGCACCCGATTCCACAGGGGAAGTGGCAAATGAAAGTCATGGAATCGAGCATTTTGGCAAAAAACCACTGTGTACAGTGAGAGGGAGGTGTGGTTTTGGCAGTGGGCTGAGCCTAGAAGACCTCCTGGTATGAGGCCACCTCCTGAACCCCACTGATGTGGTGGCCCCTCCATCACCCATCCTTCCACAGCGCAGTGGAGACGCTGAAGTGACAACTGAGGACCTGTTCCTCCAGAGTGTCCCCAGCAAAACGAAGTGCCCACGTAGTTCCCTCAAGCAAGTTCTCAGGAAAAGACAGAAGGCCGGAGGAAAACAGAATGCAGCTCTGTGGGAAGGCTCAGCGGCCCGTGGAAATCAGCTCCTTTCATTGAGAACCTGACTCTCTGCAAAGCAGCTGCTCGATTCAGAGCCCTGGCAGCAGCACTGAGAGCTGGGAGTGCAACGTCCTTGTTCCCATCTCCTGCAGAACCAGGGCCCCTCGAGGCTGAGCTGGCCCATCCTTGAGGATGGGAAGGCACTCAGGGCACTCAGGCCATGCTGCTCCTACAGAGTAAATGTGATAAATGCGTGTCCTGAGAGCTGAGCTCCCACCAGGAGTGCTGGAGGATGCTGTGAGAACGAGACACAAAGCACACCTCCAGCACAACCTTCCACATTTCCGAACTCACAGATGCCTCCATGAGGTTCCTGCTTGCCCTGGCTCCTTAGTGCTGCTGTTTGTGCCACCTCTTGGCTAAGGATGTAAAATGGGCAGCACAAAAATGCTGGTTTGGGGTTTTTTTTTTGTTCCAGAGCCCTCAAAAAACTGAAGAGCACCTCAGGATTCCCCACACTGCGGGTTCAGAAGCTCAGGGAGCTGGTGCAGGCGTTGCACTTGTGCCTGAATGTGAGCTGGAGGGTTTTCTGGCACAGCAGGTGCTCCTTGGACTGGGAACGATGGGGCTGTGCTGCTGCCTTGCTGAGCAATATGTCCTGTTAGATGGGCACCCCCCGAGGCGTCAGAGGGTGCTGGCAGCAGGGCTGTGCTCAGGTGTGAGTTCGGCTTTGAACTGTGGTGCCAAATGGTGCAGAGCCAGTGCTGCCCGTTCCTTCACAATGAAATAATATTCTGTTTTCTGACTGTTTGCAATTAGCCTCCTGCAGCAGATGAATAATCTGTTCTTGTTGATTCGACAGAGCTGCTTGGAAAGGGGACAAACAGCGTGTTCTGCCTCGCCCAGCAATCACAGGCATCAAAGGGAGGAAAATACGGACACACCACTAATTCCCAGCAACAATCCAGTAAATTTAGCAGTGCTGGCACAAAGCAGGCAACAAATGCAACAAACAGCGATTGGAGGAGCCACAAAAGTGCTGCCAGGAGGCAGAGCAGCCCCTGGGCACCTGAGCGTGGCTGGAGAGAGGGGTCAGGAAGGGGAAGGGGCAGACCCTGCCCCAGGCTGCTGGAGCCGGGGTGTGCCAGCCCACGGCCCCACAACCCCCGTGGGAGAGCTGCTTTCTCGCCGTCAGAAAATAAAAGCCATTTTCAGAAGGCGAACAGATTTTGGTTGGGAGGTGAGGGAAGCGGAGGGCCAAGAATAGAAGGGAACAGTGGGCGTCATTCTGACTCCCTGCTGCATTCAAAGTAAAGTACAGGACAAGTTTCAAGCAGCAGCGGGGCAGCCCTGGGGGAGCTGGCAGGGACAGCGGGGTCTGGCGGGCGCTGGGAGCCGGCCTGGGAGGGCAGAGGGGTGCAGGCACAGCACGGAGCGGGGCTGCACCCCTGCACTCACCTCAAACAGGGGCACAGCACAGCCCTTAGCAGGGCTTGGAAGGGACACAGGGATTTTTTGGCAGGAGATGACGGCGGGTGACAGCGGTGAAATGGGTTTGAAGCACAACAGAGCGGAGCACGAAGCAGAGAGAAATCGTTCGAGGCACGGAGCGCTGCCGCTGTCCAAACGTGGCCCTTTGGGGTGTGGATGTGTGCACAGGCCTGGCTGGCCCCACGGCTGCACGGCCGTGCCCAGCGTGTGCGTGAGGGGAGGCAGGAGCTGTGTTACACCGACCCGGAGCTCAGGGCTGGAGGGATGAGGGGAGGCAGGAATTGCAGAGCATTTCCATGCTGCAGAAATTCCAATTTTGCTCTCTTTTCTCCACGAGAGATGCCTGCAGGGCTGGAGCCTTTGCCCAGAGTCTGCTGGAAAGGACCACCTTGCCTTAACTCACAGAATCCCAGAATCACTGAGGCTGGAAAAGCCCTCCCAGCCCACGGAGTCCCAGCTGTGCCCATCCCCACCCTGTCCCCAGCTCAGAGCCCTGAGTGCCACATCCACTCCTTCCTTGGACACCTCCAGGGATGGGGACTCCAAACCTCCCTGGGCAGCCCCTTTCCATGCCTGACCACCCTTTCCAGGAAGAAATTCCTCCTGATGTCCAGCCTGACATTTTTGCTCAGCACTGCAGCTTTGGGATTGTTTGGAGATGGGCTGGAGGCAGCAGCAGTGTGGAAAATGTGCTGCTGTCCCAACATCTCGGGGATGGTGGGCAGGGCTGAAGGCACCTTTTTGCCTCGGAACGGGGCCATGGTGCTGAGGCCATGTCCCAGCTCCATCTCTGCCAGTGAGCAGGGGTGATGCTCAGGGAGCAGTGCAGGAACAGGGCAGGTATGGAGGAGACAACCCCTGGCCACCCCTGCAGATGGACACTGGCATGGCAAGGACAGCAGTGATTCCTTATCCCTCCTCCTCAGGTTTTTCCAAGCCCAGAGCCCAGCTGGCTCTTTGGCAATGCCCCACCTTCATGTCTTTCTCACCTTTCCCAGTCCTGCCTCTTCCTTTTTTGACACTTCCATTTTCCCCTTGGCTGCAGCCCCAAGGACAGGGAGCCAAGGACAGAATTTCACCATGAAGGAGCTGGGATGAGGCTCAATCCCACCAGCTTTAGCTCCTCGGGTGCAATTACATCAAAACTGGCGGAGGGCAGGTCCATGGGACGAAGCAGGTGCCCAGCTCTGTGTGACTGGCTGGTCTCACCCATGGCTGAGTGCCCAGCTCAGCAGCAGGAGGAGGCCTGGTGTGAACCCTCCTCCATCTCCCACGGCTGCTGGTGTGGACCGTGTGCTGCTCTGCTCTGACACAGCCTTGTGGAGCAGGGCTGTGCCCTGCAAAACTGCAGCCAGGGCAGTTCTTCACCACTGCTTCAGTGTGAGAGGACTTTTGATGTCTGGGGCTGCTCTTCCTCAGGCTCCAGAGGGTCTGTGGATCATACAGACAACTCCATGCCACCCTAAAGCAAAGAGAAGCTATCTCTGAAGGGCACCTTCCTGCATATGTGTGACAGAGTGCTCTGAGATACATAAAATGTTTTCAGAGGGGGGAAGATCACTGAGAGCTTTTCCAAAATTGACTCGAAAAGCTGTTTCAAAGCATTCCGAATGTAGCTTGCAAATATCTGGACGTGTTTGCTGTTCTCTGGAAGGAGTGGGTGGTAGGTGCCTTCTGCAGTGCTCCTGAGGAGCTGCTGGGAATATCAGAGCTCTGCAAACCACACTGGTGAAGTGTCCCTGGAATGGCAGCCCTGCAGTGTGTGTGTCACTGGAGAGGCAAGAGCTCCAGGAGGACAGGAAAGCCTTTAAGTCGGGCTGAACATCCCCCAGCCCTTCAGCTCATGGGGGAAGCACTTTTTGCTCTTCAAATTGGATGGAATATCTGATGGTCATGGCAGGGTTGGGCCCAGACCAGGACGGTAATGCCTCAGAAAATAGAAAACCAGGAGGGAACCTCCCTTAACCTCCACTGTCAGGATCTTGTGGCAGCCCCTGGGGCTGTTCCCCTCCCCAAGGAGGGGAGGGAGGACCTAGGGGGGTTCCTGTTGAAACAGGGCTCAGAGCTCAGAGCACCTGTGAAGGAGCAGTGGGGCTGGGACAGTTTCCAAAGCTGCTGGCAGCTCCCGGTGATCCCAGGTGTCCCCCCTCCGGGGTATCCCAGGCCATCCTGCCTGGGTGTCCAGACTGCAGCAGGTCCTGAAGTGGGCTCTGATCACCTGGGAGTTTGGAGAGCCCTGCAGTGTGTCCAGAACATCTCCCAGCGTGTTCCCTGCCCCACACGGGTGATGAGCAGCCTGCCAGCTCCTGGCAAACACAGCTCCCCACTCACTTTTGATTGTTATCAGCCTGGGCGAAAAACAACAACAAACAAACAAACAAACAAACAAAAAAACAAACAAAAAAAAACCAAACAAACCCAAAAAACCCCCAAAACAAAACAAACAAACAAACAAAAAAAACCAAAAAAAAAAA